>CATOZT010000008.1:0-51266 GCA_954870665.1 Stratiomys singularior
TGATTGTAGATTGATGATTGATGATTGATGATTTATGATTGATGATTTATGATTGATGATTGATGATTGATGATTGATGATTGATGATTGATGATTGATGATTGATGATTGATGATTGATGATTGATGATTGATGATTGATGATTGATGATTGATGATTGATGATTGATGATTGATGATTGATGATTGATGATTGATGATTGATGATTGATGATTGATGATTGATGATTGATGATTGATGATTGATGATTGATGATTGATCATTGATGATTGATGATTGATGATTGATTATTGGTGATTGATGACTGATGATTGATGATTGGTGATTGTAGATTGATGATTGATGATTGATGATTGATGATTTATGATTGATGATTGATGATTGATGATTGCTGACTGATGATTGATGGTTGATGATTGATGATTGATGACTAATGATTGATGATTGATGATTGATGATTGATGATTGATGATTGATGATTGATGATTGATGATTGATGATTGATGATTGATGATTGATGATTGATGATTGATGATTGATTATTGTTGATTGATAACTGATGATAGGTGATTGATGATTGATGATTGATGATCGATGATTGTAGATTGATGATTGATGATTGATGATTTATGATTGATGATTGATGATTGATGATTGTTGAATGATGATTGATGGTTGATGAATGATGATTGATGATTGATGATTGATGATTGATGATTGATGATTAATGATTGATGATTGATGATTGATGATTGATGATTGATGATTGATGATTGATGATTGATGATTGATGATTGATGATTGATGATTGATGATTGATGATTGATGATGGGTTATTGATGATTGATAATTGATGATAGATGATTGATGATTGATGATTGATGATTGTCGATGGATGATTGATGATTGATGATTGAATATTTATGATTGATGATTCATGATTGATGATTGATGATTGGTGATTGATGATTGATGATTGATGATTGATGATTGATTATTGTTGATTGATGACTGATGATTGATGATTGGTGATTGATGATTGATGATCGATGATTGTAGATTGATGATTGATGATTGATGATTGATGATTGATGATTGATGATTGATGATTGATGATTGATGATTATTGATTGATGATTGATGATTGATGATTGATGAATGATGATTGATGGTTGATGATTGATGATTGATGATTGATGATTGATGATTTATGATTGATGATTGATGATTGTTGAATGATGATTGATGGTTGATGAATGATGATTGATGATTGATGATTGATGATTGATGGTTGATGATTGATGATTGATGACTGATTATTGATGATTGTCGATGGATGATTCTTAATTGATGATTGATGATTGAATATTTATGATTGATGATTCATGATTGATGATTGATGATTGGTGATTGATGATTGATGATTGATGATTGATGATTGATTATTGATGATCGATGATTGATGATTGATGATTAATGATTGATGATTGATGATTGATGGTTGATGATTGCTGATTGATGATTGATGATTGATTATTGATGATTGATGATTGATGGTTGATGATTGATGATTGATGATTGATGATTGCTGACTGATGGTTGATGGTTGATGATTGATGATTGATGATTAATGATTGATGATTGATGATTGATGATTTATGATTGATGATTGATGATTGATGATTGATTTTTGGTGATTGATGACTGATGATTGATGATTGGTGATTGATGATTGATGATTGATGATTGATGATTGATGATTGATGATTGATGATTAATGATTGATGATTGATGATTGATGATTGATGATTGATGATTGATGATTGATGATTGATGATTGATGATTGATGATTGATGTTTGGTGATTGATGAATGATGATTGATGGTTGATGATTGATGATTGATGATTGATGATTGATGATTGATGATTGATGATTGATGATTGATGATTGATGATTGATGATTGATGATTGATGATTGATGATTGATGATTGATGATGGGTGATTGATGATTGATAATTGATGATAGATGATTGATGATTGATGATTGATGATTGTCGATGGATGATTGATGATTGATGATTGAATATTTATGATTGATGATTCATGATTGATGATTGATGATTGGTGATTGATGATTGATGATTGATGATTGATGATTGATTATTGTTGATTGATGACTGATGATTGATGATTGGTGATTGATGATTGATGATCGATGATTGTAGATTGATGATTGATGATTGATGATTGATGATTGATGATTGATGATTATTGATTGATGATTGATGATTGATGATTGATGAATGATGATTGATGGTTGATGATTGATGATTGATGATTGATGATTGATGATTGATGATTAATGATTGATGATTGATGATTGATGATTGATGATTGATGATTGATGATTGATGATTGATGATTGATGATTGATGATTGATGATTGATGACTGATGATTGATGATTCATGATTGATGATTGATGAATGATAATTGATGATAGATGATTGATGATTGATGATTGATCATTGATTATTGTTGATTGATGACTGATGATTGATGATTGGTGATTGATGATTGATGATTGATGATTGCTGACTGATGATTGATGGTTGATGATTGATGATTGATGATTAATGATTGATGATTGATGATTGATGATTTATGATTGATGATTGATGATTGATTATTGTTGATTGATGACTGATCATTGATGATTGGTGATTGATGATTGATGATTGATGATCGATGATTGTAGATTGATGATTGATGATTGATGATTTATGATTGATGATTAATGATTGATGATTGATGATTGATGATTGATGATTGATGATTGATGATTGATGATTGATGATTGATGATTGATGATTGATGATTGATGATTGATGATTGATGATTGATGATTGATGATTGATGATTGATGATTGATGATTGATGATTGATGATTGATGATTGATGATTGATGATTGATGATTGATGATTGATGATTGATGTTTGGTGATTGATGAATGATGATTGATGGTTGATGATTGATGATTGATGATTGATGATTGATGATTGATGATTGATGATTGATGATTGATGATTGATGATTGATGATTGATGATTGATGATTGATGATTGATGATTGGAGATTGATGATTGATAATTGATGATAGATGATTGATGATTGATGATTGATGATTGTCGATGGTTGATTGATGATTGATGATTGAATATTTATGATTGATGATTCATGATTGATGATTGATGATTGGTGATTGATGATTGATGATTGATGATTGATGATTGATGATTGATGATTGATGATTGATGATTGATGATTGATTATTGATTATTGATGATCGATGATTGATGATTGATGATTAATGATTGATGATTGATGATTGATGATTGCTGATTGATGATTGATGATTGATTATTGATGATTGATTATTGATGATTGATGATTGATGATTGCTGACTGATGATTGATGATTGGTGATTGATGATTGATGATTGATGATTGATGATTGAAGATTGATGATTGATGATTGATGATTGATGATTGATGATTGATGATTGATGATTGATGATTGATTATTATTGCTTGATGACTGATGATTGATGATCTGTGATTGTAGATTGATGATTGATGATTGATGATTTATGATTGATGATTGATGATTGATGAATGATGATTGATGATTGATGATTGATGATTGATGATTGATGATTGATGATTGATGAATGATGATTAATGGTTGATGATTGATGATTGATGATTGATGATTGATGATTGATGATTGATGATTGATGATTGATGATTGATGATTGATGATTGATGATTGATGATTGATGATTGATGATTGATGATTGATGGTTGATGATTGATGATTGATGATTGATGATTGATAATTGATGATAGATTATTGATGGTTGATGATTGATGATTGATGATTGATGATTAATGATCGATGATTGATGATTGAATATTTATGATTGATGATTCATGATTGATAATTGATGATTGGTGATTGATGATTGATGATTGATGATTGATGATTGATGATTGATGATTGATGATTGAATATTGATGATCGATGATTGATGATTGATGATTAATGATTGATGATTGATGACTGATGGTTGATGATTGCTGATTGATGATTGATGATTGATTATTGATTATTGATGATTGATGATTGATGATTGAGTATTGATGATTGATGATTGATGAGTGATGGTTGCTGACTGATGATTGATGGTTGATGATTGATGATTGATGATTAATGATTGATGATTGATGATTGATGATTGATGATTGATGATTGATGATTTATGATTGATGATTGATGATTGATGATTGATGATTGATTATTGTTGATTGATGACTGATGATTGATGATTGGTGATTGATGATTGATGATTGATGATCGATGATTGTAGATTGATGATTGATGATTGATGATTGATGATTGATGATTATTGACTGATGATTGATGAATGATGATTGATGGTTGATGATTGATGATTGATGATTGATGATTGATGATTGATGATTGATGATTGATGATTGATGATTGATGATTGATGATTGATGATTGATGATTGATGATTGATGATTGATGATTGATGATTGATGATTGATGATTGATGATTGATGATTGATGATTGATGATTGATGATTGATGATTGATGATTGATGATTGATGATTGATGACTGATGATTGATGATTGATGATTGATGATTGATGATTGATGATTGATAATTGATGATAGATGATTTATGATTGATGATTGATGATTGTCGATGGATGATTGATGATTGATCATTGATGATTGATGATTGATGATTGATGATTGATGATTGATGATTGATGATTGATGATTGATGATTGATGATTGATGATTGATGATTGATGATTGATGACTGATGATTGATGGTTGATTATTGATGATTGATGATTAATGATTGATGATTGATGATTGATGATTTATGATTGATGATTGATGATTGATTATTGTTGATTGATGACTGATGATTGATTATTGGTGATTGATGATTGATGATCGATGATTGTAGATTGATGATTGATGATTGATGATTGATGATTGATGATTGATGATTGATGATTGATGATTGCTGACTGATGATTGATGGTTGATGATTGATGATTGATGATTAATGATTGATGATTGATGATTTATGATTGATGATTGATGATTGATGATTGATTATTGTTGATTGATGACTGATGATTGATGATTGGTGATTGATGATTGATGATTGATGATCGATGATTGTAGATTGATGATTGATGATTGATGATTTATGATTGATGATTGATGATTGATGATTGATGATTGATGATTGATGATTAATGATTGATGATTGATGATTGATGATTGATGATTGATGATTGATGTTTGATGATTGATGAATGATGATTGATGGTTGATGATTGATGATTGATGATTGATGATTGATGATTGATGATTGATGATTGATGATTGATGATTGATGATTGATGATTGATGATTGATGATTGATGATTGATGATTGATGATTTATGATTGATGATTGATGATTGATGATTGATGATTTATGATTGATGATTGATGATTGATGATTGATGATTGATGATTGTCGATGGATGATTGATGATTGATGATTGAATATTTATGATTGATGATTCATGATTGATGATTGATGATTGGTGATTGATGATTGATGATTGATGATTGATGATTGATGATTGATGATTGATGATTGATGATTGATGATTGATGATTGATGATTGATTATTGATGATCGATGATTGATGATTGATGATTAATGATTGATGATTGATGATTGATGGTTGATGATTGCTGATTGATGATTGATGATTGATGATTGATGATTGATGATTGATGATTGATTATTGATGATTGATGATTGATGATTGCTGACTGATTATTGATGATTGGTGATTGATGATTGATGATTGATGATTGAAGATTGATGATTGATGATTGATGATTGATGATTGATGATTGATGATTGATGATTGATTATTATTGATTGATGACTGATGATTGATGATTGGTGATTGTAGATTGATGATTGATGATTGATGATTTATGATTGATGATTGATGATTGATGAATTATGATTGATGATTGATGATTGATGATTGATGATTGATGATTGATGGATGATGATTGATGGTTGATGATTGATGATTGATGTTTGATGATTGATGATTGATGATTGATGATTGATGATTGATGATTGATGATTGATGATTGATGATTGATGATTGATGATTGATGATTGATGATTGATGATCGATGATTGATGATTGATGATTGATGATTGATGATTGATGATTGATGATTGATGATTGATGATTGATGATTCATAATTGATGATAGATTATTGAAGGTTGATGATTGATGATTAATGATCGATGATTGATGATTGAATATTTATGATTGTTGATTCATGATTGATGATTGATGATTGGTGATTAATGATTGATGATTGATGATTGATGATTGATGATTGATGATTGATGATTGATTATTGATGATCGATGATTGATGATTGATGATTAATGACTGATGATTGATGACTGATGGTTGATGATTGCTGATTGATGATTGATGATTGATTATTGATTATTGATGATAGATGATTGATTATTGATGATTGATGATTGATGATTGATGATTGATGATTGATGAGTGGTGATTGCTGACTGATGATTGATGGTTGATGATTGATGATTGATGATTGATGATTAATGATTGATGATTGATGATTGATGATTGGTGATTTATGATTGATGATTGATGATTGATGATTGATGATTGATTATTGTTGATTGATGACTGATGATTGATGATTGGTGATTGATGATTGATGATTGATGATCGATGATTGTAGATTGATGATTGATGATTGATGATTGATTATTGATGATTGATGATTGATGATTGATGATTGATGATTGATGATTGATGATTGATGATTGATGATTGGTGATTGATGATTGATGATTGATGATTGATGATTGATGATTGATGATTGATGACAGATGATTGATGATTGATGATTGATGATTGATGATTGATGATTGATGATTGATGATTGATTATTGATGATCGATGATTGATGATTGATGATTAATGATTGATGAATGATGGTTGATGATTGATGATTGAAGATTGATGATTGATGATTGATGATTGATGATTGATGATTTATGATTGATGATTGATGATTGATGATTTATGATTGATGATTGATGATTGATGATTGATGATTGATGATTGATGATTGATGATTGATGATTGATGAATGATGATTGATGGTTGATGATTGATGATAGATGATTGATGATTGATGATTGATGATTGATGATTGATGATTGATGATTGATGATTGATGATTGATGATTGATTATTGATGATTGATGATTGATGATTGACGATTGATGATTGATGATTGATGATTGATGATTGATGATTGATGATTGTTGATTGATGATTGATGATTGATGATTGATGATTCATGATTGATGATTGATGTTTGGTGATTGATGATTGAATATTTATGATTGATGATTCATGATTGATGATTGATGTTTGGTGATTGATGATTGTTGATTGATGATTGATGATTGATGATTGATGATTGATGATTGATGATTGATGATTGATGATTGATTATTGTTGATTGATGACTGATGATTGATGATTGGTGATTGTAGATTGATGATTGATGATTGATGATTTATGATTGATGATTGATGATTGATGATTGATGATTGATGATTGATGATTGATGATTGATGATTGATGATTGATGATTGATGATTGATGATTGATGATTGATGATTGATGAATGATGATTGATGGTTGATGATTGATGATTTATGATTGATGATTGATGATTGATGATTGATGATTCATTATTGATGGTTGATGATTGGTGATTGATGATTGATGATTGATGATTGATGATTGATGATTGATGATTTATGATTGATGATTGATGATTGATGATTTATGATTGATGATTGATGATTGATGATTGATGATTGATGATTGATGATTGATGATTGATGATTGATGAATGATGATTGATGGTTGATGATTGATGATAGATGATTGATGATTGATGATTGATGATTGATGATTGATGATTGATGATTGATGATTGATGATTGATGATTGATTATTGATGATTGATGATTGATGATTGACGATTGATGATTGATGATTGATGATTGATGATTGATGATTGATGATTGTTGATTGATGATTGATGATTGATGATTGATGATTCATGATTGATGATTGATGTTTGGTGATTGATGATTGAATATTTATGATTGATGATTCATGATTGATGATTGATGTTTGGTGATTGATGATTGTTGATTGATGATTGATGATTGATGATTGATGATTGATGATTGATGATTGATTATTGATGATCGATGATTGATGATTGATGATTGATGATTGATGATTAATGATTGATGATTGATGACTGATGGTTGATGATTGCTGATTGATGATTGATGATTGATGATTGATGATTGATGATTGATTATTGATGATTGATGATTGATGATTGATGATTGATGATTGATGATTGATGATTCATAATTGATGATAGATTATTGAAGGTTGATGATTGATGATTAATGATCGATGATTGATGATTGAATATTTATGATTGTTGATTCATGATTGATGATTGATGATTGGTGATTAATGATTGATGATTGATGATTGATGATTGATGATTGATGATTGATGATTGATTATTGATGATCGATGATTGATGATTGATGATTAATGACTGATGATTGATGACTGATGGTTGATGATTGCTGATTGATGATTGATGATTGATTATTGATTATTGATGATAGATGATTGATTATTGATGATTGATGATTGATGATTGATGATTGATGAGTGGTGATTGCTGACTGATGATTGATGGTTGATGATTGATGATTGATGATTGATGATTAATGATTGATGATTGATGATTGATGATTGGTGATTTATGATTGATGATTGATGATTGATGATTGATGATTGATTATTGTTGATTGATGACTGATGATTGATGATTGGTGATTGATGATTGATGATTGATGATCGATGATTGTAGATTGATGATTGATGATTGATGATTGATTATTGATGATTGATGATTGATGATTGATGATTGATGATTGCTGATTGATGATTGATGATTGATGATTGATGATTGGTGATTGATGATTGATGATTGATGATTGATGATTGATGATTGATGATTGATGACAGATGATTGATGATTGATGATTGATGATTGATGATTGATGATTGATGATTGATTATTGATGATCGATGATTGATGATTGATGATTAATGATTGATGAATGATGGTTGATGATTGATGATTGAAGATTGATGATTGATGATTGATGATTGATGATTGATGATTTATGATTGATGATTGATGATTGATGATTTATGATTGATGATTGATGATTGATGATTGATGATTGATGATTGATGATTGATGATTGATGATTGATGAATGATGATTGATGGTTGATGATTGATGATAGATGATTGATGATTGATGATTGATGATTGATGATTGATGATTGATGATTGATGATTGATGATTGATGATTGATTATTGATGATTGATGATTGATGATTGACGATTGATGGTTGATGGTTGATGATTAATGATTGATGATTGATGATCGACGATTGATGATTGATGATTGATGATTGATGATTCATGATTGATGATTGATGTTTGGTGATTGATGATTGAATATTTATGATTGATGATTCATGATTGATGATTGATGTTTGGTGATTGATGATTGTTGATTGATGATTGATGATTGATGATTGATGATTGATTATTGATGATCGATGATTGATGATTGATGATTGATGATTGATGATTAATGATTGATGATTGATGACTGATGGTTGATGATTGCTGATTGATGATTGATGATTGATTATTGATGATTGATGATTGATTATTGATGATTGATGATTGATGATTGATGATTGATGATTGATGATTGATGATTGATGATTGATGATTGATGATTGCTGACTGATGACTGATGGTTGATGATTGATGATTGATGATTAATGATTGATGATTGATGATTGATGATTGATGAAGAATGATTTAAGATTGATGATTGATGATTGATGATTGATGATTGATGATTGATGATTGATTATTGTTGATTGATGACTGATGATTGATGATTGGTGATTAATGATTGATAATTGATGATCGATGATTGTAGATTGATGATTGATGATTGATGATTGATGATTTATGATTGATGATTGATGATTGAGGATTGATGATTGATGATTGATGATTGGTGATTAATGATTGATGATTGATGACTGCTGGTTGATGATTGCTAATTGATGATTGATGATTGATGATTGATTATTGATGATTGATGATTGATGATTGATGATTGATGATTGATGATTGATGATTGGTGATTGATGATTGATGATTGATGATTGATGATTGATGATTGATGATTGATGACAGATGATTGATGATTGATGATTGATGATTGATGATTGATGATTGATGATTGATTATTGATGATCGATGATTGATGATTGATGATTAATGATTGATGAATGATGGTTGATGATTGATGATTGAAGATTGATGATTGATGATTGATGATTGATGATTGATGATTGCTGACTGATGACTGATGGTTGATGATTGATGATTGATGATTAATGATTGATGATTGATGATTGATGATTGATGAAGAATGATTTAAGATTGATGATTGATGATTGATGATTGATGATTGATGATTGATGATTGATTATTGTTGATTGATGGTTGATGATTGATGATTGATGATTGATGATTGCTGACTGATGATTGATGGTTGATTATTGATGATTGATGATTAATGATTGATGATTGATGATTGATGATTGAGGATTTAAGATTGATGATTGATGATTGATGATTGATGATTGATTATTGTTGATTGATGACTGATGATTGAT
Organism: Stratiomys singularior; assembly: GCA_954870665.1. NCBI lineage: Eukaryota > Metazoa > Arthropoda > Insecta > Diptera > Stratiomyidae > Stratiomys > Stratiomys singularior. The sequence continues at coordinate 11,076 of CATOZT010000008.1, forward strand.
GATTGGTGATTGATGATTGATAATTGATGATCGATAATTGTAGATTGATGATTGATGATTGATGATTTATGATTGATGATTGATGATTGATGATTGATGACTGATGATTGATGATTGATGATTGATGATTGATGATTGATAATTGATGATAGATGATAGATGATTGATGATTGATGATTGTCGATGGATGATTGATGATTGATCATTGATGATTGAATATTTATGATTGATGATTCATTATTGATGATTGATGATTGGTGATTGATGATTGATGATTGATGATTGATGATTGATGATTGATGATTGATGATTGATGATTGATGATTGATGATTGATGATTGATGATTGATGATTGATGATTGATGATTGATGATTGATTATTGATGATCGATGATTGATGATTGATGATTAATGATTGATGATTGATGATTGATGGTTGATGATTGCTGATTGATGATTGATTATTGATGATTGATGATTGATTATTGATGATTGATGATTGATGATTGATGATTGCTGACTGATGATTGATGATTGAAGATTGATGATTGATGATTGATGATTGATGATTGATGATTGATGATTGATTATTGTTGATTGATGACTGATGATTGATGATTGGTGATTGTAGATTGATGATTGATGATTGATGATTTATGATTGATGATTGATGATTGATGATTGATGATTGATGATTGATGATTGATGATTTATGATTGATGATTGATGATTGATGATTGATGATTGATGATTGATGATTGATGATTGATGATTGATGATTGATGATTGATGAATGATGATTGATGGTTGATGATTGATGATTTATGTTTGATGATTGATGATTGATGATTGATTATTGTTGATTGATGACTGATGATTGATGATTGGTGATTGATGATTGATGATTGATGATTGATGATTGATGATTGATGATTGATTATTGATGATTGATGATTGATGATTGATGATTGATGATTGATGATTGATGATTGATGGTTGATGATTGATGATTGATGATTGATGATTGATGATTGATGATTGATGATTGATGATCGATGATTGATGATTGAATATTTATGATTGATGATTGATGATTGATGATTGATGGTTGATGATTGATGATTGATGAATGATGATTGATGATTAATGTTCGATGATTGATGATTGATATATGATGATTGATGATTGATGATTGATGATTGATGACTGATGATTGATGATCGATGATTGATTATTGAATATTTATGATTGATGATTCATGATTGATGATTGATGATTTGTGATTGATGATTGATGATTGATGATTGATGATTGATGATTGATGATTGATGATTGATAATTGATGATTGATGATTGATGATTGATGATTGATGAATGCTGATTGATGATTGATGATTGATGATTGGTGATTGATAATTGGTGATTGATGATTGATGATTGATGATGGATGACTGATGATTGATGATTGATGATTGATGATTGGTGATTGATAATTGGTGATTGATGATTGATGATTGATGATTGATGATTGATGATTGCTGATTGATGATTGATGTTTGATTATTGATGATTGTCGATGGATGATTGATGATTGATCATTGATGATTGATGATTGATGATTGATGATTGATGATTGATGATTGATGATTGATGATTGATGATTGATGATTGATGATTGATGATTGATGATTGATGATTGATGATTGATGATTGATGATTGATGATTGATGATTGATGATTGATGATTGATGATTGATGATTGATGATTGATGACTGATGATTGATGATTGATTGATGATTGATGACTAATGATTGATGATTGATGACTGATGATTGATCATTGATGATTGATGATTGATGATTGATGCTTGATGATTGATGATTGATGATTGATGATTGATGATTGATGATTGATGATTGATGATTGATGATTGATGATTGATGATTGATGATTGATGATTGATGATTGATGATTGATGATTGATGATTGATGATTGATGATTGATGATTGATGATTGATGATTGATGATTGATGATTGATGATTGATGATTGATGATTGATGATTGATGATTGATGATTGATTATTGTTGATTGATGACTGATGATTGATGATTGATGATTGATGATTGATGAATGCTTATTGATGATTGATGATTGGTGATCGATAATTGGTGATTGATGATTGATGATTGATGATTGGTGATTGATGAGTGATGATTGATGATTGATGATTGATGATTGATGATTGATGATTGATGATTGATGATTGGTGATTGATAATTGGTGATTGATGATTGATGATTGATGATTGATGATTGATGATTGATGATTGATGATTGATGATTGATGATTGATGATTGCTGATTGAAGATTGACTTTTGATTATTGATGATTGTCGATGGATGATTGATGATTGATCATTGATGATTGATGATTTATGATTGATGATTGATGATTGATGTTTGATGATTGATGAATGATGATTGATGGTTGATGATTGATGATTGATGATTGATGATTCATGATTGATGATTGATGATTGATGATTGATGATTGATGATTGATGATTGATGATTGATGATTGATGATTGATGATTGATGATTGATGATTGATGATTGATGATTGATGATTGATGATTGATGATTGATGATTGATGATTGATGATTGATGATTGATGATTGATGATTGATGATTGATGATTGATGATTGATGATTGATGATTGATGATTGGTGATTGATGATTGATGATTGATGATTGATAATTGCTGACTGATGATTGATGGTTGATGATTGATTATTGATGATTAATGATTGATGATTGATGATTGATGTTTTATGATTGATGATTGATGATTGATTATTTTTGATTGATGACTGATGATTGATGATTGGTGATTGATGATTGATGATCGATGATTGTAGAATGATGATTGATGATTTATGATTGATGATTGAATATTTATGATTGATGATTCATTATTGATGATTGATGATTGGTGATTGATGATTGATGATTGATGATTGATGATTGATGATTGATGATTGATGATTGATGATTGATGATTGATGATTGATGATTGATGATTGATGATTGATTATTGTTGATTGATGACTGATGATTGATGATTGGTGATTGTAGATTGATGATTGATGATTGATGATTTATGATTGATGATTGATGATTGATGATTGATGATTGATGATTGATGATTGATGATTGATGATTGATGATTGATGATTGATGATTGATGATTGATGATTGATGAATGATGATTGATGGTTGATGATTGATGATTTATGATTGATGATTGATGATTGATGATTGATGATTCATTATTGATGGTTGATGATTGGTGATTGATGATTGATGATTGATGATTGATGATTGATGATCGATGATTGATGATTGATGATTGATGATTGATGATCGATGATTGATGATTGAATATTTATGATTGATGATTGATGATTGATGATTGATGATTGATGATTGATGATTGATGATTGATGATTGATGAATGATGATTGATGATTAATGTTCGATGATTCATGATTGATATATGATGATTGATGATTGATGATTGATGACTGATGATTGATGATCGATGATTGATTATTGAATATTTATGATTGATGATTCATGATTGATGATTGATAATTGGTGATTGATGATTGATGATTTATGATTGATGATTGATGAGTGATGATTGATGATTGATGATTGATGATTGATGATTGATGATTGACGATTGATGATTGATGATTGATGATTGATGATTGATGATTGATGATTGATGATTGATGATTGATGATTGATGATTGATGAATGCTGATTGATGATTGGTGATTGATAATTGGTGATTGATGATTGATGATTGATGATTGATTATTGATGATTGATGATTGATGATTGATGATTGCTGACTGATGATTGATGATTGAAGATTGATGATTGATGATTGATGATTGATGATTGATGATTGATGATTGATTATTGTTGATTGATGACTGATGATTGATGATTGGTGATTGTAGATTGATGATTGATGATTGATGATTTATGATTGATGATTGATGATTGATGATTGATGATTGATGATTGATGATTGATGATTTATGATTGATGATTGATGATTGATGATTGATGATTGATGATTGATGATTGATGATTGATGATTGATGATTGATGAATGATGATTGATGGTTGATGATTGATGATTTATGTTTGATGATTGATGATTGATGATTGATTATTGTTGATTGATGACTGATGATTGATGATTGGTGATTGATGATTGATGATTGATGATTGATGATTGATGATTGATGATTGATTATTGATGATTGATGATTGATGATTGATGATTGATGATTGATGATTGATGATTGATGGTTGATGATTGATGATTGATGATTGATGATTGATGATTGATGATTGATGATTGATGATCGATGATTGATGATTGAATATTTATGATTGATGATTGATGATTGATGATTGATGGTTGATGATTGATGATTGATGAATGATGATTGATGATTAATGTTCGATGATTGATGATTGATATATGATGATTGATGATTGATGATTGATGACTGATGATTGATGATCGATGATTGATTATTGAATATTTATGATTGATGATTCATGATTGATGATTGATGATTTGTGATTGATGATTGATGATTGATGATTGATGATTGATGATTGATGATTGATAATTGATGATTGATGATTGATGATTGATGATTGATGAATGCTGATTGATGATTGATGATTGATGATTGGTGATTGATAATTGGTGATTGATGATTGATGATTGATGATGGATGACTGATGATTGATGATTGATGATTGATGATTGGTGATTGATAATTGGTGATTGATGATTGATGATTGATGATTGATGATTGATGATTGCTGATTGATGATTGATGTTTGATTATTGATGATTGTCGATGGATGATTGATGATTGATCATTGATGATTGATGATTGATGATTGATGATTGATGATTGATGATTGATGATTGATGATTGATGATTGATGATTGATGATTGATGATTGATGATTGATGATTGATGATTGATGATTGATGATTGATGATTGATGATTGATGACTGATGATTGATGATTGATTGATGATTGATGACTAATGATTGATGATTGATGACTGATGATTGATGATTGATGATTGATGATTGATGATTGATGCTTGATGATTGATGATTGATGATTGATGATTGATGATTGATGATTGATGATTGATGATTGATGATTGATGATTGATGATTGATGATTGATGATTGATGATTGATGATTGATGATTGATGATTGATGATTGATGATTGATGATTGATGATTGATGATTGATGATTGATGATTGATGATTGATTATTGTTGATTGATGACTGATGATTGATGATTGATGATTGATGATTGATGAATGCTTATTGATGATTGATGATTGGTGATCGATAATTGGTGATTGATGATTGATGATTGATGATTGGTGATTGATGAGTGATGATTGATGATTGATGATTGATGATTGATGATTGATGATTGATGATTGGTGATTGATAATTGGTGATTGATGATTGATGATTGATGATTGATGATTGATGATTGATGATTGATGATTGATGATTGATGATTGATGATTGCTGATTGAAGATTGACTTTTGATTATTGATGATTGTCGATGGATGATTGATGATTGATCATTGATGATTGATGATTTATGATTGATGATTGATGATTGATGTTTGATGATTGATGAATGATGATTGATGGTTGATGATTGATGATTGATGATTGATGATTGATGATTCATGATTGATGATTGATGATTGATGATTGATGATTGATGATTGATGATTGATGATTGATGATTGATGATTGATGATTGATGATTGATGATTGATGATTGATGATTGATGATTGATGATTGATGATTGATGATTGATGATTGATGATTGATGATTGATGATTGATGATTGATGATTGATGATTGATGATTGATGATTGATGTTTGATGATTGATGAATGATGATTGATGGTTGATGATTGATGATTGATGATTGATGATTGATGATTGATGATTGATGATTGATGATTGATGATTTATGATTGATGATTGATGATTGATGATTGATGATTGATGATTGGTGATTGATGATTGATAATTGATGATAGATGATTGATGATTGATGATTTATGATTGTCGATGGATGATTGATGATTGATGATTGATGATTGAATATTTATGATTGATGATTCATTATTGATGATTGATGATTGGTGATTGATGATTGATGATTGATGATTGATGATTGATGATTGATGATTGATGATTGATGATTGATGATTGATGATTGATGATTGATGATTGATGATTGATGATTGATGATTGATGATTGATGATTGATGATTGATGATTGATGATTGATTATTGATGATCGATGATTGATGTTTGATGATTAATGATTGATGGTTGATGATTGCTGATTGATGATTGATGATTGATTATTGATGATTGATGATTGATTATTGATGATTGATGATTGATGATTGCTGACTGATGATTGATGGTTGATGATTGATGATTGATGATTGAAGATTGATGATTGATGATTGATGATTGATGATTGATGATTGATGATTGATGATTGATGATTGATGATTGATGATTGATTATTGTTGATTGATGACTGATGATTGATGATTGGTGATTGTAGATTGATGATTGATGATTGATGATTTATGATTGATGATTGATGATTGATGATTGATGATTGATGATTGATGATTGATGATTGATGATTGATGATTGATGATTGATGATTGATGATTGATGATTGATGATTGATGAATGATGATTGATGGTTGATGATTGATGATTTATGATTGATGATTGATGATTGATGATTGATGATTCATTATTGATGGTTGATGATTGGTGATTGATGATTGATGATTGATGATTGATGATTGATGATTGATGATTGATGATTGATGATTGATGATTGATGATTGATGATTGATGATTGATGATTGATGATCGATGATTGATGATTGAATATTTATGATTGATGATTGATGATTGATGATTGATGATTGATGATTGATGATTGATGATTGATGATTGATGATTGATGAATGATGATTGATGATTAATGTTCGATGATTCATGATTGATATATGATGATTGATGATTGATGATTGATGACTGATGATTGATGATCGATGATTGATTATTGAATATTTATGATTGATGATTCATGATTGATGATTGATAATTGGTGATTGATGATTGATGATTTATGATTGATGATTGATGAGTGATGATTGATGATTGATGATTGATGATTGATGATTGATGATTGACGATTGATGATTGATGATTGATGATTGATGATTGATGATTGATGATTGATGATTGATGATTGATGATTGATGATTGATGATTGATGATTGATGATTGATGATTGATGAATGCTGATTGATGATTGGTGATTGATAATTGGTGATTGATGATTGATGATTGATGATTGATGACTGATGATTGATGATTGATGATTGATGATTGGTGATTGATGATTGGTGATTGATGATTGATGATTGATGATTGATGATTGATTATTGTTGATTGATGACTGATGATTGATGATTGATGATTGATGATTGATTATTGATGATCGATGATTGATGTTTGATGATTAATGATTGATGATTGATGGTTGATGATTGATGATTGATGATTGATGATTGATTATTGATGATTGATGATTGATGATTGATTATTGTTGATTGATGACTGATGATTGATGATTGATGATTGATGATTGATTATTGATGATCGATGATTGATGTTTGATGATTAATGATTGATGATTGATGGTTGATGATTGCTGATTGATGACTGATGATTGATTATTGATGATTGATGATTGATGATTGATGATTGATGATTGATGATTGATGATTGATGATTGATGATTGATGATTGATGATTTATGATTGATGATTGATGATTGATGATTGATGATTGATGGTTGATGATTGATGATTGATGATTGATGATTGATGATTGATGATTGATGATCGATGATTGATGATTGAATATTTATGATTGATGATTGATGATTGATGATTGATGATTGATGATTGATGATTGATGATTGATGATTGATGATTGATGATTGATGAATGATGATTGATGATTAATGTTCGATGATTCATGATTGATATATGATGATTGATGATTGATGATTGATAACTGATGATTGATGATCGATGATTGATTATTGAATATTTATGATTGATGATTCATGATTGATGATTGATAATTGGTGATTGATGATTGATGATTGATGATTGATGATTGATGATTGATGATTGATGATTGATGATTGATGATTGATGATTGATGATTGATGATTGATGATTGATGATTGATTATTGATGATTGATGAATGCTGATTGATGATTGATGATTGGTGATTGATAATTGGTGATTGATGATTGATGATTGATGATTGATGACTGATGATTGATGATTGATGATTGATGATTGGTGATTGATGATTGGTGATTGATTATTGATGATTGATGATTGATGATTGATGATTGATGATTGATGATTGATGATTGATGATTGATCATTGATGATTAATGATTGATGATTGCTGATTGATGATTGATTTTTGATTATTGATGATTGTCGATGGATGATTGATGATTGATGATTGATGATTGATGATTGATGATTGATGATTGATGATTGATGATTGATGATTGATGATTGATGATTGATGATTGATGATTGATGATTGATGATTGATGATTGATTATTGTTGATTGATGACTGATGATTGATGATTGATGATTGATGAATGCTTATTGATGATTGATGATTGATGATTGGTGATCGATAATTGGTGATTGATGATTGATGATTGATGATTGGTGATTGATGATTGATAATTGATGATTTATGATTGATGATTGATGATTTATGATTGTCGATGGATGATTGATGATTGATGATTGATGATTGAATATTTATGATTGATGATTCATTATTGATGATTGATGGTTGGTGATTGATGATTGATGATTGATGATTGATGATTGATGATTGATGATTGATGATTGATGATTGATGATTGATGATTGATGATTGATGATTGATGATTGATGATTGATGATTGATGATTGATGATTGATTATTGATGATCGATGATTGATGTTTGATGATTAATGATTGATGGTTGATGATTGCTGATTGATGATTGATGATTGATTATTGATGATTGATGATTGATTATTGATGATTGATGATTGATGATTGCTGACTGATGATTGATGGTTGATGATTGATGATTGATGATTGAAGATTGATGATTGATGATTGATGATTGATGATTGATGATTGATGATTGATGATTGATGATTGATGATTGATGATTGATGATTGATGATTGATGATTGATGATTGATGATTGATTATTGTTGATTGATGACTGATGATTGATGATTGGTGATTGTAGATTGATGATTGATGATTGATGATTTATGATTGATGATTGATGATTGATGATTGATGATTGATGATTGATGATTGATGATTGATGATTGATGATTGATGAATGATGATTGATGGTTGATGATTGATGATTTATGATTGATGATTGATGATTGATGATTGATTATTGATGGTTGATGATTGGTGATTGATGATTGATGATTGATGATTGATGATTGATGATTGATGATCGATGATTGATGATTGAATATTTATGATTGATGATTGATGATTGATGATTGATGATTGATGAATGATGATTGATGATTAATGTTCGATGATTCATGATTGATATATGATGATTGATGATTGATGATTGATGACTGATGATTGATGATCGATGATTGATTATTGAATATTTATGATTGATGATTCATGATTGATGATTGATAATTGGTGATTGATGATTGATGATTGATGATTGATGATTGATGATTGATGATTGATGATTGATGATTGATGATTGATGATTGATGATTGGTGATTGATAATTGGTGATTGATGATTGATGATTGATGATTGATGATTGATGATTGATGATTGATGATTGATGATTGATGATTGATGATTGATGATTGCTGATAGAAGATTGACTTTTGATTATTGATGATTGTCGATGGATGATTGATGATTGATCATTGATGATTGATGATTTATGATTGATGATTGATGATTGATGTTTGATGATTGATGAATGATGATTGATGGTTGATGATTGATGATTGATGATTGATGATTGATGATTCATGATTGATGATTGATGATTGATGATTGATGATTGATGATTGATGATTGATGATTGATGATTGATGATTGATGATTGATGATTGATGATTGATGATTGATGATTGATGATTGATGATTGATGATTGATGATTGATGATTGATGATTGATGATTGATGATTGATGATTGATGATTGATGATTGATGATTGATGATTGATGATTGATGATTGATGATTGATGATTGATGATTGATGATTGGTGATTGATGATTGATGATTGATGATTGATGATTGATAATTGCTGACTGATGATTGATGGTTGATGATTGATTATTGATGATTAATGATTGATGATTGATGATTGATGTTTTATGATTGATGATTGATGATTGATTATTTTTGATTGATGACTGATGATTGATGATTGGTGATTGATGATTGATGATCGATGATTGTAGAATGATGATTGATGATTTATGATTGATGATTGATGATTGATGATTGATGATTGATGATTGATGTTTGATGATTGATGAATGATGATTGATGGTTGATGATTGATGATTGATGATTGATGATTGATGATTGATGATTGATGATTGATGATTGATGATTGATGATTGATGATTGATGATTGATGATTGATGATTGATGATTGATGATTGATGATTGATGATTGGTGATTGATGATTGATAATTGATGATTTATGATTGATGATTGATGATTTATGATTGTCGATGGATGATTGATGATTGATGATTGATGATTGAATATTTATGATTGATGATTCATTATTGATGATTGATGGTTGGTGATTGATGATTGATGATTGATGATTGATGATTGATGATTGATGATTGATGATTGATGATTGATGATTGATGATTGATGATTGATGATTGATGATTGATGATTGATGATTGATGATTGATGATTGATTATTGATGATCGATGATTGATGTTTGATGATTAATGATTGATGGTTGATGATTGCTGATTGATGATTGATGATTGATTATTGATGATTGATGATTGATTATTGATGATTGATGATTGATGATTGCTGACTGATGATTGATGGTTGATGATTGACGATTGATGATTGAAGATTGATGATTGATGATTGATGATTGATGATTGATGATTGATGATTGATGATTGATGATTGATGATTGATGAGTGATGATTGATGATTGATTATTGTTGATTGATGACTGATGATTGATGATTGGTGATTGTAGATTGATGATTGATGATTGATGATTTATGATTGATGATTGATGATTGATGATTGATGATTGATGATTGATGATTGATGATTGATGATTGATGATTGATGATTGATGATTGATGATTGATGAATGATGATTGATGGTTGATGATTGATGATTTATGATTGATGATTGATGATTGATGATTGATTATTGATGGTTGATGATTGGTGATTGATGATTGATGATTGATGATTGATGATTGATGATTGATGATCGATGATTGATGATTGAATATTTATGATTGATGATTGATGATTGATGATTGATGATTGATGAATGATGATTGATGATTAATGTTCGATGATTCATGATTGATATATGATGATTGATGATTGATGATTGATGACTGATGATTGGTGATCGATGATTGATTATTGAATATTTATGATTGATGATTCATGATTGATGATTGATAATTGGTGATTGATGATTGATGATTTATGATTGATGATTGATGAGTGATGATTGATGATTGATGATTGATGATTGATGATTGATGATTGACGATTGATGATTGATGATTGATGATTGATGATTGATGATTGATGATTGATGATTGATGATTGATGATTGATGATTGATGAATGCTGATTGATGATTGATAATTGGTGATTGATGATTGATGATTGATGATTGATGATTGATGACTGATGATTGATGATTGATGATTGATGATTGGTGATTGGTGATTGATGATTGATGATTGATGATTGATGATTGATGATTGATTATTGTTGATTGATGACTGATGATTGATGATTGATGATTGATGATTGATTATTGATGATCGATGATTGATGTTTGATGATTAATGATTGATGATTGATGGTTGATGATTGATGATTGATGATTGATGATTGATGATTGATGATTGATTATTGATGATTGATGATTGATGATTGATTATTGTTGATTGATGACTGATGATTGATGATTGATGATTGATGATTGATTATTGATGATCGATGATTGATGTTTGATGATTAATGATTGATGATTGATGGTTGATGATTGCTGATTGATGACTGATGATTGATTATTGATGATTGATGATTGATGATTGATGATTGATGATTGATGATTGATGATTGATGATTGATGATTGATGATTTATGATTGATGATTGATGATTGATGATTGATGATTGATTGTTGATGATTGATGATTGATGATTGATGATTGATGATTGATGATTGATGATCGATGATTGATGATTGAATATTTATGATTGATGATTGATGATTGATGATTGATGATTGATGCTTGATGATTGATGATTGATGATTGATGATTGATGAATGATGATTGATGATTAATGTTCGATGATTCATGATTGATATATGATGATTGATGATTGATGATTGATAACTGATGATTGATGATCGATGATTGATTATTGAATATTTATGATTGATGATTCATGATTGATGATTGATAATTGGTGATTGATGATTGATGATTGATGATTGATGATTGATGATTGATGATTGATGATTGATGAATGCTGATTGATGATTGATGATTGGTGATCGATAATTGGTGATTGATGATTGATGATTGATGACTGATGATTGATGATTGATGATTGATGATTGGTGATTGATGATTGGTGATTGATTATTGATGATTGATGATTGATGATTGATGATTGATGATTGATGATTGATGATTGATGATTGATGATTGATGATTGATCATTGATGATTAATGATTGATGATTGCTGATTGATGATTGATTTTTGATTATTGATGATTGTCGATGGATGATTGATGATTGATGATTGATGATTGATGATTGATGATTGATGATTGATGATTGATGACTGATTACTGATGATTGATGATTGATTGATGATTAATGATTGATGACTAATGATTGATGATTGATGACTGATGATTGATGATTGATGATTGATGATTGATGATTGATGATTGATGATTGATGATTGATGATTGATGATTGATGATTGATGATTGATGATTGATGATTGATGATTGATGATTGATGATTGATGATTGAAGATTGGTGATTGATGGTTGCTGACTGATGATTGATGGTTGATGATTGATGATTGATGATTAATGATTGATGATTGATGATTGATGATTGATGATTGATGATTGATGATTGATGATTGATGATTGATGATTGGTGATTGATGATTGATGATTGATGATTGATGATTGATGATTGATGATTGATGATTGATGATTGATGATTGATGATTGATGATTGATGATTGATGATTGATGATTGATTATTGATGATCGATGATTGATGATTGATGATTAATGATTGATGATTGATGATTGATGTTTGATAGTTGATGATTGCTGATTGATGATTGATGATTGATGATTGATGATTGATTATTGATGATTGATGATTGATGATTGCTGACTGATGATTGATGGTTGATGATTGATGATTGATGATTGATGATTGAAGATTGATGATTGATGATTGCTGATTGATGATTGATGACTGATTATTGTTGATTGATGACTGATGATTGATGATTGGTGATTGTAGATTGATAATTGATGATTGATGATTTATAATTGATGATTGATGATTGAAAATTGATGATTGATGATTGATGATTGATGATTGATGATTGATGATTGATGAATGATGATTGATGGTTGATGATTGATGATTGATGATTGATGATTGATGATTGATGATTGATGATTGATGATTGATGATTGATGATTGATCATTGATGATTGATGATTGATGATTGATGATTGATAATTGATGATTGATGATTGATGATTGATGATTGATGATTGATGATTGTGGATAGATGATTGATGATTGATAATTGATGATTGATGATTGATGATTGATGATTGATGATTGATGATTGATGATTGTTGATTGATGATTGATTATTGATGATTGATGATTGATGATTGATGATTGATGATTGATGATTGATGATTGATTATTGATGATTGATGATTGATGATTGCTGACTGATGATTGATGGTTCATGATTGATGATTGATGATTGATGATTGATGATTGATGATTGATGATTGATGATTGATGATTGATGATTGATTATTGATGATCGATGATTGATGATTGATGATTAATGATTGATGATTGATGATTGATGTTTGATAGTTGATGATTGCTGGTTGATGATTGATGATTGATTATTGATGATTGATGATTGATTATTGATGATTGATGATTGATGATTGCTGACTGATGATTGATGGTTGATGATTGATGATTGATGATTGATGATTGATGATTGAAGATTGATGATTGATGATTGCTGATTGATGATTGATGATTGATGATTGATTATTGTTGATTGATGACTGATGATTGATGATTAGTGATTGTAGATTGATAATTGGTGATTGATGATTGATAATTGATGATTGATGATTGAAAATTGATGATTGATGATTGATGATTGATGATTGATGATTGATGATTGATGATTGATGAATGATGATTGATGGTTGATGATTGATGATTGATGATTGATGATTGATGATTGATGATTGATGATTGATGATTGATGATTCATGATTGATGATTGATGATTGATGATTGATGATTGATGATTGATGATTGATGATTGATGATTGATGATTGATGATTGATGATTGATGATTGATGATTGATGATTGATGATTGATGATAGATGATTGATGATTGATGATTGATGATTTATGATTGATGATTGATGATTGATGATTGATGATTGATGATTGATGATTGATGATTGATTATTGATGATTGGTGATTGATGATTGATGATTGATGATTGATGATTGATTATTGATGATTGATGATTGATGATTGCTGACTGATGATTGATGGTTCATGATTGATGATTGATGATTGATAATTGATGATTGATGATTGATGATTGATGATTGATGATTGATGATTGATGGTTGATGATTGCTGACTGATGATTGATGGTTGATGATTGATGATTGATGATTAATGATTGATGATTGATGATTGATGATTGATGATTTATGATTGATGATTGATGATTGATTATTGTTGATTGATGACTGATGATTGGTGATTGGTGATTGATGATTGATGATTGATGATCGATGATTGTAGATTGATGATTGATGATTTATGATTGATGATTGATGATTGATGATTGATGATTGATGATTGATGATTGATGATTGATGATTGATGTTTGATGATTGATGAATGATGATTGATGGTTGATGATTGATGATTGATGATTGATGATTGATGATTGATGATTGATGATTGATGATTGATGATTGATGATTGATGATTGGTGATTGATGATTGATAATTGATGATAGATGATTGATGATTGATGATTGTCGATAGATGTCTGATGATTGATGATTGATGATTGAATATTTATGATTGATGATTCATTATTGATGATTGATGATTGGTGATTGATGATTGATGATTGATGATTGATGATTGATGATTGATGATTGATGATTGATGATTGATGATTGATTATTGATGATCGATGATTGATGATTGATGATTAATGATTGATGATTGATGATTGATGATTGCTGATTGATGATTCATGATTGATTATTGATGATTGATGATTGATTATTGATGATTGATGATTGATGATTGCTGACTGATGATTGATGGTTGATGATTGATGATTGAAGATTGATGATTGATGATTGATGATTGATGATTGATGATTGATGATTGATGATTGATGATTGATGATTGATGATTGATTATTGTTGATTGATGACTGATGATTGATGATTGGTGATTGTAGATTGATGATTGATGATTGATGATTGATGATTGATGATTGATGATTGATGATTGATGATTGATGATTGATGATTGATGATTGATGATTGATGATTGATGATTGATGATTTATGATTGATGATTAATGATTGATGATTGATGTTTGATGATTTATGATTGATGATTGATGATTGATGATTGATTATTGTTGATTGATGACTGATGATTGATGATTGGTGATCGATGATTGATGATTGATGATCGATGATTGTAGATTGATGATTGCTGATTTATGATTGATGATTGATGATTGATGATTGGTGATTGATGTTTGATGATTGATGAATGATGATTGATGGTTGATGATTGATGATTGATGATTGATGATTGATGATTGATGATTGATGATTGATGATTGGTTTTTGATGATTGATAATTGATGATAGATGATTGATGATTGATGATTGATGATTGATTATTGTTGATTGATGACTGATGATTGATGATTGGTGATTGTAGATTGATGATTGATGATTGATGATTGATGATTGATGATTGATGATTGATTATTGATGATCGATGATTGATGATTAATGATTGATGATTCATGATTGATGATTGCTGATTGATGATTGATGATTGATGATTGATTATTGATGATTGATGATTGATTATTGATGATTGATGATTGATGATTGCTGACTGATGATTGATGGTTGATGATTGATGATTGAAGATTGATGATTGATGATTGATGATTGATGATTGATGATTGATGATTGATGATTGATGATTGATTATTGATGATTGATGATTGATGATTGCTGACTGATGATTGATGGTTCATGATTGATGATTGATGATTGATAATTGATGATTGATGATTGATGATTGATGATTGATGATTGATGATTGATGGTTGATGATTGCTGACTGATGATTGATGGTTGATGATTGATGATTGATGATTAATGATTGATGATTGATGATTGATGATTGATGATTTATGATTGATGATTGATGATTGATTATTGTTGATTGATGACTGATGATTGGTGATTGGTGATTGATGATTGATGATTGATGATCGATGATTGTAGATTGATGATTGATGATTTATGATTGATGATTGATGATTGATGATTGATGATTGATGATTGATGATTGATGATTGATGATTGATGTTTGATGATTGATGAATGATGATTGATGGTTGATGATTGATGATTGATGATTGATGATTGATGATTGATGATTGATGATTGATGATTGATGATTGATGATTGATGATTGGTGATTGATGATTGATAATTGATGATAGATGATTGATGATTGATGATTGTCGATAGATGTCTGATGATTGATGATTGATGATTGAATATTTATGATTGATGATTCATTATTGATGATTGATGATTGGTGATTGATGATTGATGATTGATGATTGATGATTGATGATTGATGATTGATGATTGATGATTGATTATTGATGATCGATGATTGATGATTGATGATTAATGATTGATGATTGATGATTGATGATTGCTGATTGATGATTCATGATTGATTATTGATGATTGATGATTGATTATTGATGATTGATGATTGATGATTGCTGACTGATGATTGATGGTTGATGATTGATGATTGAAGATTGATGATTGATGATTGATGATTGATGATTGATGATTGATGATTGATGATTGATGATTGATGATTGATGATTGATGATTGATGATTGATTATTGTTGATTGATGACTGATGATTGATGATTGGTGATTGTAGATTGATGATTGATGATTGATGATTGATGATTGATGATTGATGATTGATGATTGATGATTGATGATTGATGATTGATGATTGATGATTGATGATTGATGATTGATGATTTATGATTGATGATTAATGATTGATGATTGATGTTTGATGATTTATGATTGATGATTGATGATTGATGATTGATTATTGTTGATTGATGACTGATGATTGATGATTGGTGATCGATGATTGATGATTGATGATCGATGATTGTAGATTGATGATTGCTGATTTATGATTGATGATTGATGATTGATGATTGGTGATTGATGTTTGATGATTGATGAATGATGATTGATGGTTGATGATTGATGATTGATGATTGATGATTGATGATTGATGATTGATGATTGATGATTGATGATTGGTTTTTGATGATTGATAATTGATGATAGATGATTGATGATTGATGATTGATGATTGATTATTGTTGATTGATGACTGATGATTGATGATTGGTGATTGTAGATTGATGATTGATGATTGATGATTGATGATTGATGATTGATGATTGATTATTGATGATCGATGATTGATGATTAATGATTGATGATTCATGATTGATGATTGCTGATTGATGATTGATGATTGATGATTGATGATTGATTATTGATGATTGATGATTGATTACTGATGATTGATGATTGATGATTGCTGACTGATGATTGATGGTTGATGATTGATGATTGAAGATTGATGATTGATGATTGATGATTGATGATTGATGATTGATGATTGATTATTGATGATCGATGATTGATGATTGATGATTAATGATTGATGATTGATGATTGATGATTGCTGATTGATGATTGATGATTGATGATTGATTATTGATGATTGATGATTGATTATTGATGATTGATGATTGATGATTGCTGACTGATGATTGATGGTTGATGATTGATGATTGAAGATTGATGATTGATGATTGATGATTGATGATTGATGATTGATGATTGATGATTGATGATTGATGATTGATGATTGATGATTGATTATTGTTGATTGATGACTGATGATTGATGATTGGTGATTGTAGATTGATGATTGATGATTGATGATTGATGATTGATGATTGATGATTGATGATTGATGATTGATGATTGATGATTGATGATTGATGATTAATGATTGATGATTGATGATTGATGATTGATGATTGATGATTGATGATTTATGATTGATGATTGATGATTGATTATTGATTATTGTTGATTGATGACTGATGATTGATGATTGCTGATTTATGATTGATGATTGATGATCGATGATTGATGATTGGTGATTGATGTTTGATGATTGATGAATGATGATTGATGGTTGATGATTGATGATTGATGATTGATGATTGATGATTGATGATTGATGATTGATGATTGGTTTTTGATGATTGATAATTGATGATAGATGATTGATGATTGATGATTGATGATTGTCGATGGATGTTTGATGATTGATGATTGAATGTTTTTGATTGATGATTCATTATTGATGATTGATGATTGGTGATTGATGATTGATGATTGATGATTGATGATTGATTATTGATGATCGATGATTGATGATTGATGATTAATGATTGATGATTGATGATTTATGATTGATGATTGATGATTGATGATTGATTATTGTTGATTGATGACTGATGATTGATGATTGGTGATTGATGATTCATGATTGATGATCGATGATTGTAGATTGATGATTGATGATTTATGATTGATGATTGATGATTGATGATTGATGATTGATGATTGATGATTGATGATTGATGATTGATGATTGATGATTGATTATTAATGATTGATGATTGATGATTGATGATTGATGATTGATGATTAATGATTGATGATTGATGATTGATGATTTATGATTGATGATTGATGATGGATTATTGTTGATTGATGACTGATGATTGATGATTGATGATTGGTGATTGATGATTGATGATTGATGATCGATGATTGTAGATTGATGATTGATGATTGATGATTGATGATTGATGATTGATGATTGATGATTGATGATTGATGATTGATGATTGATGATTGATGATTGCTGATTGATGATTGAGTTTTGATTATTGATGATTGTCGATGGATGATTGATGATTGATGATTGATGATTGATGATTGATGATTGATGATTGATGATTGATGATTGATGATTGATGACTGATGACTGATGACTGATGATTGATTGATGATTGATGATTGATGACTAATGATTGATGATTGATGACTGATGATTGATGATTGATGATTGATGATTGATGATTGATGATTGATGATTGCTGACTGATGATTGATGATTGGTGATTGATGATTGATGATCGATGATTGTAGATTGATGATTTATGATTTATGATTGATGATTGATGATTGATGATTGATGATTGATGATTGATGATTGAATATTGATGATTGATGATTGATGATTGATGTTTGATGATTGATGAATGATGATTGATGGTTGATGATTGATGATTGATGATTGATGATTGATGATTGATGATTGATGATTGATGATTGATGATTGATGATTGATGATTGATGATTGATGATTGATGATTGATGATTGATGATTGATGATTGATGATTGATGATTGATGATTGATGATTGGTGATTGATGATTGATAATTGATGATAGATGATTGATGATTGATGATTGATGATTGATGATTGATGATTGATGATTGATGATTGATGATTGATGATTGATGATTGATGATTGATGATTGATGATTGATGATTGATGATTGATGATTGATGATTGATGATTGATGATTGATGATTGATGATTGATGATTGATGATTGATGATTGATGATTGATGATTGATGATTGATGATTGGTGATTGATGATTGATAATTGATGATTGATGATTGATGATTGATGATTGCTGATTGATGATTGAGTTTTGATTATTGATGATTGTCGATGGATGATTGATGATTGATGATTGATGATTGATGATTGATGATTGATGATTGATGATTGATGATTGATGATTGATGATTGATGATTGATGATTGATGACTGATGACTGATGACTGATGATTGATTGATGATTGATGATTGATGACTAATGATTGATGATTGATGACTGATGATTGATGATTGATGATTGATGATTGATGATTGATGATTGCTGACTGATGATTGATGATTGGTGATTGATGATTGATGATCGATGATTGTAGATTGATGATTTATGATTTATGATTGATGATTGATGATTGATGATTGATGATTGATGATTGATGATTGATGATTGAATATTGATGATTGATGATTGATGATTGATGTTTGATGATTGATGAATGATGATTGATGGTTGATGATTGATGATTGATGATTGATGATTGATGATTGATGATTGATGATTGATGATTGATGATTGATGATTGATGATTGATGATTGATGATTGATGATTGATGATTGATGATTGATGATTGATGATTGATGATTGATGATTGATGATTGGTGATTGATGATTGATGATTGATGATTGATGATTGATGATTGATGATTGATGATTGATGATTGATGATTGATGATTGATGATTGATGATTGGTGATTGATGATTGATGATTGATGATTGATGATTGATGATTGATGATTGATGATTGATGATTGATGATTGATGATTGATGATTGATGATTGATGATTGATGATTGATGATTGATGATTGATGATTGATGATTGATGATTGATGATTGATGATTGATGATTGATGATTGATGATTGATGATTGCTGACTGATGATTGATGGTTGATGATTGATGATTGATGATTAATGATTGATGATTAATGATTGATGATTGATGATTGATGATTTATGATTGATGATTGATGACTGATTATTGTTGATTGATGACTGATGATTGATGATTGGTGATTGATGATTGATGATCGATGATTGTAGATTGATGATTTATGATTTATGATTGATGATTGATGATTGATGATTGATGATTGATGATTGATGATTGATGATTGATGATTGATGATTGAATATTGATGATTGATGATTGATGATTGATGTTTGATGATTGATGAATGATGATTGATGGTTGATGATTGATGATTGATGATTGATGATTGATGATTGATGATTGATGATTGATGATTGATGATTGATGATTGATGATTGATGATTGATGATTGATGATTGATGATTGATGATTGATGATTGATGATTGATGATTGATGATTGATGATTGATGATTGGTGATTGATGATTGATAATTGATGATAGATGATTGATGATTGATGATTGATGATTGTCGATGGATGATTGATGATTGATGATTGAATATTTATGATTGATGATTCATTATTGATGATTGATGATTGGTGATTGATGATTGATGATTGATGATTGATGATTGATTATTGATGATCGATGATTGATGATTGATGATTAATGATTGATGATTGATGATTGATGGTTGATGATTGCTGATTGATGATTGATTATTGATGATTGATGATTGATTATTGATGATTGATGATTGATGATTGCTGACTGATGATTGATGGTTGATGATTGATGATTGATGATTGAAGATTGATGATTGATGATTGATGATTGATGATTGATGATTGATGATTGATGATTGATGATTGATTATTGTTGATTGATGACTGATGATTGATGATTGGTGATTGTAGATTGATGATTGATGATTGATGATTTATGATTGATGATTGATGATTGATGATTGATGATTGATGATTGATGATTGATGATTGATGAATGATGATTGATGATTGATGATTGATGATTGATGATTGATGATTGATGATTGATGATTGATGATTGATGATTGATGATTGATGATTGATGATTGATGATTGATGAATGATGATTGATGGTTGATGATTGATGATTGATGATTGATGATTGATGATTGATGATTGATGATTGATGATTGATGATTGATGATTGATGATTGGTGATTGCTGATTGATGATTGATGATTGATGATTGATGATTGGTGATTGATGATTGATAATTGATGATAGATTATTGATGGTTGATGATTGATGATTGATGATTGATAATTGATGATCGATGATTGATGATTGAATATTTATGATTGATGATTGATGATTTATGATTGATGATTGGTCATTGATGATTGATGATTGATGATTGATGATTGATGACTGATGATTGATGATTGATTATTGATGATTGATGATTGATTATTGATGATCGATGATTGATGATTGATGATTAATGATTGATGATTGATGACTGATGGTTGATGATTGCTGATTGATGATTGATGATGGGTGATTGATGATTGATGATTGATGATTGATGATTGATGATTGCTGACTGATGATTGATGGTTGATGATTGATGATTGATGATTAATGAGTGATGATTGATGATTGATGATTGATGATTTATGATTGATGATTGATGATTGATGATCGATTATTGTTGATTGATGACTGAAGATTGATGATTGGTGATTGATGATTGATGATTGATGATCGATGATTGTAGATTGATGATTGATGATTTATGATTGATGATTGATGATTGATGATTGATGATTGATGATTGATGATTGATGATTGATGATTGATGATTGATGATTGATGACTGATGATTGATGAATGATGATTGATGGTTGATGATTGATGATTGATGATTGATGATTGATGCTTGATGATTGATGATTGATGATTGATGATTGATGATTGATGATTGATGATTGATGATTGATGATTGATGATTGATGATTGATGATTGATGATTGATGATTGATGATTGATGATTGATGATTGATGATTGATGATTGATGATTGATGATTGATGATTGATGATTGATGATTGATGATTGATGGTTGATAATTGATGATAGATGATTGATGATTGATGATTGATGATTGTCGATGGATGATTGATGATTGATGATTGATCATTGATGATTGATGATTGTTGATTGATGATTGATGATTGATGATTGATTATTGATGACTGATGACTGATGATTGATGATTGATGATTGATGACTAATGATTGATGATTGATGACTGATGATTGGTGATTGATGATTGATGATTGATGATTGATGATTGATGATTGATGATTGATGATTGATGATTGATGATTGATGATTGATGATTGATGATTGATGATTGATGATTGATGATTGATGATTGATGATTGATGATTGATGATTGATGATTGATGATTGATGATTGATGATTGATGATTGATGATTGATGATCGATGATTGATGATTGATGATTGATGATTGATGATTGATGATTGATGATTGATGATTGATGATTGATGATTGATGATTGATGATTGATGATTGATGATTGATGATTGATGATTGATGATTGATGATTGATGAGTGATGATTGATGACTGATGATTGATGATTTGTGATTGATGATTGATAATTGATGATTGGTGATTGATGATTGATGATTGTTGATTGATGACTGCTGTTGATGATTGCTGTTGATGATTGATGATTGATGATTGATGTCTTATCATTGATGATTGATGACTGATGATTAATGGTTAATGATTGATGATTGATGATGGATGATTGATGATTGATGATTGAAGAAAAAATGATTGATTATTGATGATTGATGGTTGATGATTGATGATTAATGTTCGATTATTAATGATTGATAAGCGATGATTGATGATTGATGACTGATGACTGATGATTGATGATTTAAGATTGATGATTGATGACTGATGACTGATGATTGATGATTGATGATTGATGATTAATGATTGATGATTGATGATTAATGATTTATGATTGATGATTGATGATTGATGATTGATGATAGATGATTGATGACTGATGACTGATGATTGATGATTGATGATTGATGATTGATGATTGATGATTGATGATTGATGATTGATGATTGATGATTGATGATTGATGATTGATGATTGATGATTGATGATTTGTTAAAGATAATTGGTGATTGATGATTGATGATTGATAATTGGTGATTGCTGATTGATGATTGATGATTGATGATTCATGATTGATGATTGACGGTTGATGATTGATGATTGATGATTGATGATTGATGATTGATGATTGATGATTGATGAATGATGATTGATGGTTTATGACTGATGATTGATGATTGATGATTGATGATTGATGATTGATGATTGATGACTGATATTTGATGATTGAAGATTGATGATTGATTATTCATGATTCATGATTGATGATTGGTGATTGATGATTGATGATTGATGATTGATGATTGATGATTGATGATTGATGATTGATGATTGATGATTGATGATTGATGATTGATGATTGATGATTGATGATTGATGATTGATGATTGATGATTCATGGTTGATGGTTGATGATTGATGATTAATGATTGATGATTGATGATTGATGATCGATGATTGATGATTGATGATTGATGATTGATGATTGATGATTGATGATTGATGATTGATGATTGATGATTGATGATTGATGATTGATGATTGATGATTGATAATTGATGATTGATGATTGATGATTCATGGTTGATGGTTGATGATTGATGATTAATGATTGATGATTGATGATTGATGATCGATGATTGATGATTGATGATTGATGATTGATGATTGATGATTGATGATTGATGATTGATGATTGATGATTGATGATTGATGATGGATGATTGATTATTGATGATTGATGATGGTTGATTGATGATTGATTATTGATTATTGATGATAAATGATTGATGATTTATGATTGCAAATTGATGATTGATGATTGGTGATTGATGATTGATGATTGATGATTGATGATTGATGATTGATGATTGATGATTTATGATTGATGATTGATGATTGATGATTGATGATTGATAATTGATTATTGATGATTGATGATTGATGATTGATGATTGATGATTGATGGTTGATGATTGAAGATTGATGATTAATGGTTTATAATTGGTGATTGATGATTGATGATTGATGATTAATGTTTGATGATTGGTGATTGATAATTGATGACTGATGATTGATGATTGATGATTGATGATTTGTTATTGATAATTGGTGATTGATGATTGATGATTGATAATTGGTGATTGATGATTGATGATTGATGATTGATGATTGATGACTGATATTTGATGATTGAAGATTGATGATTGATTATTCATGATTGATGATTGATGATTGGTGATTGATGGTTTATGATTGATGATTGATGATTGATGATTGATGATTGATGATTGATGATTGATGATTGATGACTGATATTTGATGATTGAAGATTGATGATTGATTATTCATGATTCATGATTGATGATTGGTGATTGATGATTGATGATTGATGATTGATGATTGATGATTGATGATTGATGATTGATGATTGATGATTGATGATTGATGATTGATGATTGATGATTCATGGTTGATGGTTGATGATTGATGATTAATGATTGATGATTGATGATTGATGATCGATGATTGATGATTGATGATTGATGATTGATGATTGATGATTGATGATTGATGATTGATGATTGATGATTGATTATTGATGATTGATGATGGTTGATTGATGATTGATTATTGATTATTGATGATAAATGATTGATGATTTATGATTGCAAATTGATGATTGATGATTGGTGATTGATGATTGATGATTGATGATTGATGATTGATGATTTATGATTGATGATTGATGATTGATGATTGATGATTGATAATTGATTATTGATGATTGATGATTGATGATTGATGATTGATGATTGATGGTTGATGATTGAAGATTGATGATTAATGGTTTATAATTGGTGATTGATGATTGATGATTGATGATTAATGTTTGATGATTGGTGATTGATAATTGATGACTGATGATTGATGATTGATGTATTATGAATGATGATTGATGAGTGATTATTGATGATTGATGATTGATGATTGATGATTTATGATTGATGATTGATGATTGATGATTGATGATTGATGATTGATGATTGATGATTGATGATTGATGATTGATGATTGATGATTGATGATTGATGATTGATGATTGATGATTGATGATTGATGATTGATGATTGATGATTGATGGTTGATGATTGAAGATTGATGATTAATGGTTGATGATTGGTGATTGATGATTGATGATTGATGATTGATGATTAATGTTTGATGATTGGTGATTGATAATTGATGACTGATGATTGATGATTGATGTATTATGAATGATGATTGATGATTGATGATTGATGATTGATGATTGATGATTGATGATTGATGATTGATGATTGGTGATTGATGAATGATGATTAATGATTGATGATTGATGATTGATGATTGATGATCGATGATTGATGATTGATGATTGATGATTGATGATTGATGATTGATGATTGATGATTGATGATTGATGATTGATGATTGATGATTGATGATTGATGATTGATGATTGATGATTGATGATTGATGATTGAAGATTGATGATTAATGGTTGATGATTGGTGATGGATGATTGATGATTGATGATTAATAGTTGATGATTGGTGATTGATGATTGACGATTGATGATTAATGTTTGATGATTGGTGATTGATAATTGATGACTGATGATTGATGATTGATGATTGATGATTGATGATTGATGACTGATGACTGATGATTGATGATTGATGATTGATGATTGATGATTGATGATTGATGATTGATGATTGGTTATTGATAATTGGTGATTGATGATTGATGATTGATGATTGATAATTGGTGATTGATGATTGATGATTCATGATTCATGATTGATGATTAATGATTGATGATTGATGATTGATGATTGATGATTGATGATTGATGATTGATGATTGATGATTGATGATTGATGATTGATGGTTGATGATTGATGATTGATGATTGATGATTGATGATTGATGATTGATGATTGATGGTTTATGATTGATAATTGATGACTGATGATTGATGATTGATGTATTATGAATGATGATTGATGATTGATGATTGATTATTGATGATTGATGATTGATGATTGGTGATTGATGATTTATGATTGGTGATTGATGATTGATGATTGATGATTGATGATTGATGATTGATGATTGATGATTGATGATTGATGATTGATGATTGATGATTGATGATTGATGATTGATGATTGATGATTGATGATTGATGGTTGATGATTGAAGATTGATGATTAATGGTTGATGATTGGTGATTGATGATTGATGATTGATGATTGATGATTGATGATTGATGTATTATGAATGATGATTGATGATTGATGATTGATTATTGATGATTGATGAGTGATGATTGATGATTGATGATTGATGATTGATGATTGATGATTGATGATTGATGATTAATGTTTGATGATTGGTGATTGATAATTGATGACTGATGATTGATGATTGATGATTGATGTATTATGAATGATGATTGATGATTGATTATTGATGATTGATGATTGATGATTGATGATTGATGATTGGTGATTGATGCATGGTGATTAATGATTGATGATTGATGATTGATGATCGATGATTGATGATTGATGATTGATGATTGATGATTGATGATTGATGATTGATGATTGATGATTGATGATTAATGTTTGATGATTGGTGATTGATTATTGATGATTGATGATTGATGATTGATGATTGATGATTGATGATTGATGATTGGTGATTGATGATTGACGATTTTTGATTAATGTTTGATGATTGGTGATTGATAATTGATGACTGATGATTGATGATTGATGTATTATGATTGATGATTGATGATTGATGATTGGTGATTGATGAATGATGATTAATGATTGATGATTGATGATTGATGATTTATAATCGATGATTGATGATTGATGATTGATGATTGATGATTGATGATTGATGATTGATGATTGAAGATTGATGATTAATGGTTGATGATTGGTGATTGATTATTGATGATTGATGATTGATGATTGATGATTGATGATTGATGATTGATGATTGAAGATTGATGATTAATGGTTGATGATTGGTGATTGATTATTGATGATTGATGATTGATGACTGATGATTGATGATTGATGTATTATGATTGATGATTGATGATTGATGATTGATGATTGATGATTGATGATTGATGATTGATGATTGATGATTGATGATTGATGATTGATGATTGATGATTGATGATTGATGATTGATGATTGGTGATTGATGATTGACGATTGATGATTAATGTTTGATGATTGGTGATTGAAAAGTGATGACTGATGATTGATGATTGATGTATTATGATTGATGATTGATGATTGATGATTGATGATTGATGATTGATGATTTATGATTGATGATTGATGATTGATGATTGATGATTGATGATTGATGATTGATGATAAATGATTGATGATTGATGATTGATGATTGATGATTGATGATTGATGATTGATGATTGATGATTGATGATTGATGATTGATGATTGATGATTGATGATTGATGATTGATGATTGATGATTGATGATTGATGATTGATGATTGATGATTGATGATTGATGATTGATGACTGATGATTGATGGTTGATGATTGAAGATTGATGATTAATGGTTGATGATTGGTGATTGATGACTGATGATTGATGATTAATGTTTGATGATTGGTGATTGATAATTGATGACTGATGATTGATGATTGATGATTGATGTATTATGAATGATGATTGATGATTGATGATTGATTATTGATGATTGATGATTGATGATTGATGATTTATGATTGATGATTGATGATTGATGATTGATGATTGATGATTGATGATTGATGATTGATGATTGATGATTGATGATTGATGATTGATGATTGATGATTGATGATTGATGATTGATGATTGAAGATTGATGATTAATGGTTGATGATTGGTGATTGATGATTGATGATTGATGATTAATGTTTGATGATTGGTGATTGATAATTGATGACTGATGATTGATGATTGATGATTGATGTATTATGAATGATGATTGATGATTGATGATTGATGATTGATTATTGATTATTGATGATTGATGATTGATGATTGATGATTGATGATTGATGATTGATGATTGATGATTGATGATTGATGATTGATGATTGGTGATTGATGAATGATGATTAATGATTGATGATTGATGATTGATGATCGATGATTGAAGATTGATGATTGATGATTGATGATTGATGATTGATGATTGATGATTGATGATTGATGATTGATGATTGATGATTGATGATTGATGATTGATGATTGATGATTGATGATTGATGATTGATGATTGATGATTGATGATTGATGATCGATGATTGATGATTGATGATTGATGATTGATGATTGATGATTGATGATTGATGATTGATGATTGATGATTGATGATTGATGATTGATGATTGATGATTGATGATTGATGATTGATGATTGATGGTTGATGATTGAAGATTGATGATTAATGGTTCATGATTGGTGATTGATGATTGATGATTGATGATTAATGTTTGATGATTGGTGATTGATAATTGATGACTGATGATTGATGATTGATGATTGATGTATTATGATTGATGATTGATGATTGATGATTGATGATTGATGATTGATGATTGATGATTGATGATTGATGATTGATGATTGATGATTGATGATTGATGATTGATGATTGATGATTGATGATTGATGATTAATGATTGATGATTGAAGATAAATGATTAAGGATTGATGATTGATGATTAATGTTCGATGATTGATGATTGATATATGATGATTGATGATTGATGATTGATGATTGATGATTGATAATTGATGATCGATGATTGATGATGGATGATTGATGATTGGTGATTGATGATTGATAATTGATGATAGATGATTGATGATTGATGATTGATGATTGATGATAGATGATTCATGATTAACGATGGATGATTGATGATTGATGATTGATGATTGATGATTGATGATTTATAATTGATGATTGATGATTGCTGATTGATGATTGATGATTGATGATTGATGATTGATGATTGATGATTGATGTTTGATGATTGATGATTGATGATTAATGATTGATGATTGATGATTGATGATTGATGATTGATGATTGATGATTGATGGTTGATGATTGATGATTGATGATTGATGATTGATGATTGATGATTGATGATTGATGATTGATGATTGATGATTGATGATTGATGATTGATGATTGATGATTGATGATTGATGATTGATGATTGATGATTGATGATTGATGATTGATGATTGATGATTGATGATTGAGGATTGATGATTGATGATTGATAATTGATGAGTGATGATTGATGAGTGATGATAGATGATTGATGATTACTGACTGATGATTGATGATTGATGATTGATGATTGATGATGGATGATTGATGATTGATGATTGGTGATTGATGATTGATGATTGATGATTGATGATTGATGATTGATTATTGATGATTGATGATTGATGATTGATGATTGATGATTGATGATTGATGATTGAAGATTGATGATTTATGATTGATGATTGATGATTTATGATTGATGATGGATGATTGATGATTGATGATTGATGATTCATGATTGATGATTTATGATTGATGATTGATGATTGATGATTGATGATTGATGATTGATGATTGATGATTGATGATTGATGATTGATGATTGATGATTGATGATTGATGATTGATGATTGATGATTGATGATTGATGATTGATGATTGATGATTGATGATTGATGATTGATGATTGATGATTGATGATTGATGATTGATGGTTGATGATTGAAGATTGATGATTAATGGTTGATGATTTATGATTGATGATTGATGATTGATGATTAATGTTTGATGATTGATGATTGATAATTGATGACTGATGATTGATGATTGATGATTGATGTATTATGAATGATGATTGATGATTGATGATTGATTATTGATGATTGATGATTGATGATTGATGATTGATGATTGGTGATTGATGAATGATGATTAATGATTGATGATTGATGATTGATGATTGATGATTGATGATCGATGATTGATGATTGATGATTGATGATTGATGATTGATGATTGATGATTGATGATTGATGATTGATGATTGATGATTGATGATTGATGATTGATGATTGATGATTGATGATTGATGATTGATGATTGATGATTGATGATTGAAGATTGATGATTAATGATTGATGATTGGTGATTGATGATTGATGATTGATGATTGGTGATTGATGATTGATGATTGATGATTGATGATTGATGATTGATGATTGATGATTCATGATTTATGATTGATGATTGATGATTGATGATTGATGATTGATATTTGATGATTGATGATTGATGATTGATGATTGATGATTGATGATTGATGATTGATGATTGATGATTGATTATTGATGATTGATGATTGATGATTGATGATTGATGATTGATGATTGATGATTGATGATTGATGATTGATGATTGATGATTGATGATTGATGATTGATGATTGATGATTGATGATTGATGATTGATGATTGATGATTGATGATTGATGATTGATGATGGATGATTGATGATTGATGACTGATGATTGATGATTGATGATTGATGATTGATGATTGATGATTGATGATTGATGATTGATGATTGATGATTGATGATTGTTGATTGATGATTGATGATTGAAGATTAATGATTAGTGATTGATGATTGATGATTGCAAATTGATGATTGATGATTGATGATTGATGATTGGTGATTGATGCTTGATGATTGATGATTGATGATTGATGATTGATAATTGAAGATTGATGATTGATGGTTGATGATTGATGATTGATGATTGATGATTGATGATTGGTGATTGATGATTGATGATTGATGATTGATGATTGATGATTAATGATTGATGATTGATGATTGATGATTGATGATTGATGATTGATGATTGATGATTGATGATTGATGATTGATGATTGATGATTGATGATTGATGATTGATGATTGATGATTGATGATTGATGATTGATGATTGATGATTGATCATTGATGATTGATGATTGATGATTGATGATTGATGATTGATGATTGATGATTGATGTTTGATGATTAATGACTAATGATTCTTGATTAATGATTGTTTATTTATGATTGACGATTGTTGTTGATGTTTGATGATTGTTGATTGATGATTGATGATTGATGATTAATGATTGATGATTGATGATTGATGATTGACGAGTCATGATTGATGATTGAAGATTGATGATTGATGATAAATAATTGATGATTTATGATTGTTGATTGATGATTGTTGATTGATGATTGATGATTGATGATTGATGATTGATGATTGATGATTGACGGTTGATGATTGATGATTGATGATTGATGATTGATGATTGCTGATTAATGATTGACAATTGATGATTGATGATTGATGATTGGTGATCGATTATTGATGTTCGATGGTTGATTGTTGATGATTGATTATTGATGATTGATGATTGATTATTGATGATTGCTGATTGATGATTGATGATTGATGGTTGATGATTGCTGATTGATGATTGATGATTGATGATTGATGATTGATGATTGATGATTGCTGATTGCTGCTTGATAATTGATGATTGCTGATTTATGATTGATGATTGATGATACATGGTTGATGATTGATGATTGATGATTAATGATTGATGATTGATGATCGATGATCGATGATTGATGATTGATGATTAATGATTGATGATTGATGATCGATGATTGATGATTGATGATTAATGATTGATGATTGATGATTGATGGTTGATGATTGCTGATTGATGATTGATGATTGATTATTGATGATTGATGGTTGATTTTTGATGATTGATGATTGATGAGTGATGATTGATGGTTGATGATTGCTGACTGATGATTAATGATTGATGATTGATGATTGATAATTGATGATTGATGATTGATGATTTATGATTGATGATTGATGATTGATGATTGATGATTGATGATTGATGATTGGTGATTAATGTTCGATGATTGATGATAGATATATGATGATTGATGATTGATGATCGATGATTATAGATTGATGATTGATGATTGATGATTGATGATTGATGATTGCTGATTGATGATTGATGATTGATGAGTGATGATTGATGATTGATGATTGAAGATTGATGATTGATGGTTGATGATTGATGATTGATGATTGATGATTGATGTTTGGTGATTGATGATTGATGATTGATGATTGATGATTGATGATTGATGATTGATGATTGATGATTGATGATTGATGATTGATGATTGATGATTGATGATTGATGATTGATGATTGATGATTGATGATTGATGATTGATGATTGATGATTGATGATTGATGATTGATGATTGATGATTGATGATTGATGATTGATGATTGATGATTGATGATTGGTAATTGATGATTGATGATTGATGATTGATGATTGATGGTTGATGATTGATGATTGATGATTGATGATTGATGATTGATGATTGATGATTGATGATTCATGATTGATGATTGATGATTGATGATTGATGATTGATGATTGATGATTGATGATTGATGATTGATGATTGATGATTGATGATTGATGATTGATGATTGATGATTGATGATTGTTGATTGATTATTGATGATTGATGATTGAAAATTAATGATTAGTGATTGATGATTGATGATTGCAAATTGATGATTGATGATTGATGATTGATGATTGATGATTGATGATTGGTGATTGATGCTTGATGATTGATGATTGATGATTGAAGATTGATGATTGATGGTTGATGATTGATGATTGATGATTGATGATTGATGATTGATGTTTGGTGATTGATGATTGATGATTGATGATTGATGATTGATGATTGATGATTGATGATTGATGATTGATGATTGATGATTGATGATTGATGATTGATGATTGATGATTGATGATTGATGATTGATGATTGATGATTGATGATTGATGATTGATGATTGATGATTGATGATTGATGATTGATGATTGATGATTGATGATTGATGATTGATGATTGGTAATTGATGATTGATGATTGATGATTGATGGTTGATGATTGATGATTGATGATTGATGATTGATGATTGATGATTGATGATTGATGATTGATGATTGATGATTGATGATTCATGATTGATGATTGATGATTGATGATTGATGATTGATGATTGATGATTGATGATTGATGATTGATGATTGATGATTGATGATTGATGGTTGATGATTGATGATTGATGATTGATGATTAATGATTGATGATTGATGATTGATGATTGATGATTGATGATTGATGATTGATGATTGATGATTGATGATTGATGATTGATGATTAATGATTGATGATTAATGATTGATGATTGATGATTGATGATTGATGATTGATGATTGATGATTGATGATTGATGATTGATGATTGATGATTGATGATTGATGATTGATGATTGATGATTGATGATTGATGATTGATGATTGATGATTGATGATTGATGATTGATGATTGATGGTTGATGATTGATGATTGATGATTGAAGATTGATGATCGATGATCGATGATTGGTGATTGAATATTTATGATTGATGATTGATGATTGATGATTGATGATTGATGATTGATGATTGATGATAGATGATTAATGTTCGATGATTGATGATTGATGATTGATGATTGATGATTGATGATTGATGATTGATGATTGATGATTGATGATTGAAGATTGATGATTGATGATTGATGATTGATGGTTGATGATTGCTGATTGATGGTTAATGATTGATGATTGATGATTGATGATTGATGATTGATGATTGATGATTGATGATTGATGATTGATGATTGATGGTTGATGATTGATGATTGATGATTGAAGATTGATGATCGATGATCGATGATTGGTGATTGAATATTTATGATTGATGATTGATGATTGATGATTGATGATTGATGATTAATGTTCGATGATTGATGATTGATGATTGATGATTGATGATTAATGATTGATGATTGATGATTGATGATTGATGAGTGATGATTGATGATTGATGATTGATGATTGATGATTGGTAATTGATGATTGATGATTGATGATTGATGGTTGATGATTGATGATTGATGATTGATGATTGATGATTGATGATTGATGATTGATGATTGATGATTGATGATTGATGATTGATGATTGATGATTGATGATTGATGATTCATGATTGATGATTGATGATTGATGATTGATGATTGATGATTGATGATTGATGATTGATGATTGATGATTGATGATTGATGATTGATGATTGATGATTGATGATTGATGATTGATGATTGATGATTGATGATTGATGATTGATGATTGATGATTGATGATTGATGATTGATGATTGATGATTGATGATTGATGATTGATGATTGATGATTGATGATTGATGGTTGATGATTGATGATTGATGATTGAAGATTGATGATCGATGATCGATGATTGGTGATTGAATATTTATGATTGATGATTGATGATTGATGATTGATGATTGATGATTGATGATTGATGATTGATGATTAATGTGCGATGATTGATGATTGATGATTGATGATTGATGATTGATGATTGATGATTGATGATTGATGATTGATGATTGATGATTGATGATTGATGATTGATGATTGATGATTGATGATTGATGATTGATGATTGATGATTGATGATTGATGATTGATGATTGGTAATTGATGATTGATGATTGATGGTTGATGATTGATGATTGATGATTGATGATTGATGATTGATGATTGATGATTGATGATTGATGATTGATGATTGATGATTGATGATTGATGATTGATGATTGATGATTGATGATTGATGATTGATGATTGATGATTGATGACAGATGATAGATGATTGGTGATTGATGCTTGATGATTGATGATTGATGATTGAAGATTGATGATCGATGGTTGATG
This sequence comes from Stratiomys singularior, assembly GCA_954870665.1. NCBI lineage: Eukaryota > Metazoa > Arthropoda > Insecta > Diptera > Stratiomyidae > Stratiomys > Stratiomys singularior. Next base: position 48,342 of record CATOZT010000008.1, read on the forward strand.
ATTGATGATTGATGATTGATGATTGATGATTGATGATTGATGATTGATGATTGATGATTGATGATTGATGATTGATGATTGATGATTGATGATTGATGATTGATGATTGATGATTAATGATTGATGATTGATGATAGATGATTGATGATTGATGATTGATGATTGATGATAGATGATTGATGATTGATGATTGATGATTGATGATTGATGATTGATGATTGATGATTGATGATTGATGATTGAAGATTGATGATTGATGATTGATGATTGATGGTTGATGATTGCTGATTGATGATTAATGATTGATGATTGATGATTGATGTTTGATGATTGATGATTGATGATTGATGATTGATTATTGATGATTGATGATTGATGATTGATGATTGCTGATTGCTGACTGATGATTAATGATTGTTGATATATGATTGACGATTGCTGTTGATGATTGATGATTGATGATTGATGATTGATGATTGACGATTCATGATTGATGATTGAAGATTGATGATTGATGATAAATAATTGATGATTTATGATTGTTGATTGATGATTGTTGATTGATGATTGGTGATTGATGATTGATGATTGATGAATTACGATTGATGATTGATGATTGATGATTGATGATTGATGATTGATGATTGATGTTTGATGATTGATGATTGATGATTGATGATTGATGATTGATGATTGATGATTGATGATTGATGATTGATGATTGATGATTGATGATTGATGATTGATGATTGATGATTGATGATTTATGATTGATCATTGATGATTAAGGATTGATGATTGATGATTGATGATTGATAATTGATGATTGATGATTGTTGATTGATGATTGATGATTGATGATTGATGATTGATGATTGATGATTGATGATTGATGATTGATGATTGATGATTGATGATTGATGATTGATGAATGATGATTGATGATAGATGATTGAAGATTGATGATTGGTGATTGATAATTGGTGATTGATGATTGATGATTGATAATTGGTGATTGATAATTGGTGATTGATGATTGATGATTGATGATTGCTGATTGATGATTGATGATTGATGATTGATGATTGATGATTGATGATTGATGATTGATGATTGATGATTGATGATTGATGATTGAAGATTGATGATTGATGATTGATGATTGATGATGGATGGTTGATGATTGCTGATTGATGATTGATGATTGATGATTGATGATTGATGATTGATGATTGATGATTGATGATTGATGATTGATGATTGATGATTGATGATTGATGATTGATGATTGATGATTGATGATTGATGATTGGTGATTGATGATTGAAAATTGATGATTGATGATAAATTATTGATGATTTATGATTGTTGATTGATGATTGTTGATTGATGATTGGTGATTGATGATTGATGATTGATGATTGACGATTGATGATTGATGATTGATGATTGATGATTGATGATTGATGATTGATGATTGATGATTGATGATTGATGATTGATGATTGATGATTGATGATTGATGATTGATGATTGATGATTGATGATTGATGATTGATGATTGATGATTGATGATTGATGATTGATGATTGATGATTGATCATTGATGATTAAGGATTGATGATTGATGATTGATGATTGATGATTGATGATTGATGATTGATGATTGATGATTGATGATTGATGATTGATGATTGATGAATGATGATTGATGATTGATGATTGATGATTGATGATTGATGATTGATGATTGATGATTGGTGATTGATAATTGGTGATTGATGATTGATGATTGGTGATTGATAATATGTGATTGATAATTGGTGATTGATGATTGATGATTGCTGATTGATGATTGATGATTGATGATTTATGATTGATGATTCATGATTGATGATTGATGATTGCTGATTGCTGATTGCTGCTTGATAATTGATGATTGCTGATTTATGATTGATGATTGATGATTGATGATTGATGGTTGATGATTGATGATTGGTGATTGATGATTGATGATCGATAATTGATGATTGATGATTAATGATTGATGATTGATGATCGATGATTGATGATTGATGATTAATGATTGATGATTGATGATTGATGGTTAACGATTGCTGATTGATGATTGATTATTGATGATTGATGATTGATGATTGATGATTGATGATTGATGATTGATGATTGATTATTGATGATTGATGATTGATGATTGATGATTGATGATTGATGATTGATGATTGATGATTGATGATTGATGATTGATGATTGATGAATGATGATTGATGATTGATGATTGATGATTGATGATTGATGATTGATGATTGATGATTGATGATTGGTGATTGATAATTGGTGATTGATGATTGATGATTGGTGATTGATAATATGTGATTGATAATTGGTGATTGATGATTGATGATTGCTGATTGATGATTGATGATTGATGATTTATGATTGATGATTCATGATTGATGATTGATGATTGCTGATTGCTGATTGCTGCTTGATAATTGATGATTGCTGATTTATGATTGATGATTGATGATTGATGATTGATGGTTGATGATTGATGATTGGTGATTGATGATTGATGATCGATAATTGATGATTGATGGTTAACGATTGCTGATTGATGATTGATTATTGATGATTGATGATTGATGATTGATGATTGATGATTGATGATTGATGATTGATTATTGATGATTGATGATTGATGATTGATGATTGATGATTGATGATTGAAGATTGATGGTTGATGATACATGATTGACGAATGATGATTGATGATTGATGATTGATGGTTTATGATTGATGATTGATGATTAATGATCGATGATTGATGATTGAATATTTATGATTGATGAATGATGATTGATGATTGATGATTGATGATTGGTGATTGATAATTGGTGATTGATG
>CATOZT010000009.1:0-52423 GCA_954870665.1 Stratiomys singularior
TCAGTCATAAATTATCAATCGTCAATCATCAATCATCAATCATCAATATCAATCATCAATTATCAATCACCAATCATCAATCATCAATCATCAATCATCACCCAACAATCATTAATCATCAATCAGCAATCATCAATCATAAATCATCAATCATCAATCATCAATCATCAATCATCAATCATCAATCATCAATCGTCAATCATCAATCATCAATCATCAATCATCAATCATGAATCATCAATCATCAATCATCAATTATCTATCATCAATCATCAATCATCAATCATCACCCAACAATCATTAATCATCAATCATCAAGCACCAATCATCAATCATCAATCATCAATCATCAATCATCAATCATCAATCATCAATCATCAATCATCAATCATCAATCATCAATCATCAATCATCAATCATCAATCATCAATCATCAATCATCAATCATCAATCATCAATCATCAATCATCAATCATCAATCATCAATCATGAATCATCAATCATCAATCATCAATCATCAATCATCAATCATCAATCATCAATCATCAATCATCAATCATCAATCATCAATCATCAGTCAGCAATCATCAATCATCAATCATCAATCATCAATCATCAATCATCAATCATCAATCACCAATCATCAATCATCAATCATCAATCATCAATCATCAATCATCAATCATCAATCATCAATCATCAATCATCAATCATCAATCATCAATCATCAATCATCAATCATCAATCATCAATCATCAATCATCAATCATCAATCATCAATCATCAATCATCAATCATCAATCATCAATTATCTATCATCAATCATCAATCATCAATCATCAATCATCAATCATCAATCATCAATCATCAATCATCAATCATCAATCATCAATCATCAATCATCAATCATCAATCATCAATTATCTATCATCAATCATCAATCATCAATCATCAATCATCAATCACCAATCATCAATCATCAATCATCAATCATCAATCATCAATCATCAATCATCAATCATCACTAAACAATCATCAATCATCAATCATCAATCATCAATCATCAATTATCAATCATCAATCATCAATCATCAATCATCAATCATCAATCATCAATCATCAATCATCAATCATCAATCATCAATCATCAATCATCAATCATCAATCATCAATCATAAATCATCAATCATCAATCATCAATCATCAATCATCAATCATCAATCATCAATCGTCAATCATCAATCATCAATCATCAATCATCAATCATCAATCATCAATCATCAGTCATCAATCATCAATCATTAATCATCAATCATCAATCATCAATCATCAATCATCACCCAACAATCATTAATCATCAATCATCAAGCACCAATAATCAATCATCAATAATCAATCATCAATCATCAATCATCAATCATCAATCATCAATCATCAATCATCAATCATCAATCATCAATCATCAATCATCAATCATCAATCACCAATCATCAATCATCAATCATTAATCATCAATCATCAATCATCAATCATCAATCATCAATCATCAATCATCAATCATCAATCATCAATCATCAATCATCACTCATCAATCATCAATCATCAATCATCAATCATCAATCATCAATCATCAATCATCAATCATCAATCATCAATCATCAATCATCAATCAACAATCATCAATCATCAATCATCAATTATCAATCATCAATCATTAATCATTAATAATCAATCATCAATCATCAATCATCAATCATCAATCATCAATCGGCAATCATCAATCATCAATCATCAATCATCAATCATCAATCATCAATCATCAATCATCAATCATCAATCATCAATTATCTATCATCAATCGTCAATCATCAATCATCAATCATCAATCATAAATCATCAATCATCAATCATCAATCATCAATCATCAATCATCAATCATCAATCATCAATCATCAATCATCAATCATCAATCATCAATCGTCAATCATCAATCATCAATCATCAATCATCAATCATCAATCATCAATCATCAATTATCTATCATCAATCATCAATCATCAATCATCAATCATCAATCATCAATTAGCAATCATCAATCATCAATCATCAATCATCAATCATCAATCATCAATCATCAATAATCAATAATCAATCATCAATCATCAATCATCAATCATCAATCATCAATCATCAATCATCAATCATTAATCATCAATCATCAATCATCAATCGTCAATCATCAATCATCAATCATCAATCATCAATCAACAATCATCAATCATCAATCATCAATTATCAATCATCAATCATCAATCATCAGTCATCAATCATCAATCATCAATCATCAATCATCAATCATCAGTCATCTATCATCAATCATTAATAATCAATCATCAATCATCAATCATCAATCATCAATCATCAATCATCAATTATAAATCATCAAATATCAATCATTAATCATCAATCATCAATCATCAACCTTCAATCATCAATCACGAATCATCAGTCATCAATCATCAATCACCAATCATCAATCATCAATCGTCAATCGTCAATCATCAATCATCAATCATCAATCATTGAACATCAATCATCAACCATCAACCATCAATCATCAAACATCAATCATCAATAATCAACCATCAATCTTCAATTACCAGCCTTAAATCATCTATCATCAATCATCAATCATCAGTCATCAATCATAAATCGTTAATCATCAATCATCAATCATCAATCATCAATCATCAATCATCAATCATCAATCATCAATCATCAATCATCAATCATCAATCATCAATCATCAATCATCAAACATCAATCATCAATCATGAATCATCAATTATCAATTATCAATCATCAATCATCAATCATCAATCATCAATCATCAATCATCAATCATCAATCATCAATCATCAATCATCATTCATCAATCATCAATTATCAATCATCAATAAGCAATCATCAATACTCAATAATGAATCATCGATCATCAATCATCAATCATCAATCATCAATTATCAATCATCAATCTTCAATCATCAATCATCAATCATCAATCATCAATCATCAATCATCAATCATCAATCATCAATCATTAATCATAAATCATCAATCATCAATCATCAATCATCAATCATCAATCATCAAACATCAATCATCAATCATCAGTCATCAGTCATAAATGATCAATCGTCCATCATCAATCATCAATCATCAATCAACAATCATTAATCATCAATCATCAATCATCAATCATCAATCATTAATAATCAATCATCAATCATCAATCATCAATCATCAATCATCGATCTTCAATCATCAATCATCAATCATCAATCACCAATCATCAATCATCAATCATCAATCATCAATCATCAATCATCAATCATCAATCATCAATCAGCAATCATCAATCATCAATCATGAATCATCAATCATCAATCATCAATCATCAATCATCAATCATCAATCATCAATCATCAATCATCAATCATCAATCATCAATCATCAATCATCGATCATCAATCATCAATCATCAATCATCAATCATCAATCATCAATCATCAATCATCAATCATCAATCATCAATTATCAATCATTAATCATCAATCATCAATCATCAATCATCAATTATCAATCATCAATCATCAATCATCAATCATCAATTATCAATCATTAATCATCAATAATCAATCATCAATTATCAATCATCAATCATCAAACATCAATCATCAATCATCAATCATCAGTCATCAATCATCAGTCATCAATCATCAATCGTCAATCATCAATCATCAATCATCAAGCATCAATCATCAGTTATCATCCATCAATCATTAATAATCAATCATCAATCATCAATCATCAATCATCAATCATCAATCATCAATCATCAATCATCAATCATCAATCATCAATCATCAATCATCAATCATCAATCATCAATCATCAATCATCAATCATCAATCATCAATCATCAATCATCAATCATCAATCATCAATCATCAATCAACAATCATCAATCATCAATCATCAAACATCAATCATCAATCATCAATCATCAATCATCGATCATCAATCATCAATCATCAATCATCAATCATCAATCATCAATCATCAATCATCAATCATCAATCATCAATCATCAATCATCAATCATCAATCATCAATCATCAATCATCAATCATCAATCATCAATCATCAATCATCAATCATAAATCATCAATCATCAATCATCAATCATCAATCATCAAACATCAATCATCAATCATCAGTCATCAGTCATCAGTCATAAATGATCAATCGTCCATCATCAATCATCAATCATCAATCACCAATCATCAATCATCAATCATCAATCATCAATTATTAATAATCGATCATCAATCATCAATCATCAATCATCAATCACCAATCATCAATCATCAATCATCAATCATCAATCATCAATCATCAATCATCAATCATCTATCATCAATCATCAATCATCAGTCATCAATCATCAATCATCAGTCATCAATCATCAATCATGAATCATCAATCATCAATCATCAATCATCAATCATCAATCATCAGTCATAAATTATCAATCGTCAATCATCAATCATCAATCATCAATATCAATCATCAATTATCAATCACCAATCATCAATCATCACTCATCAATCATCAATCATCAATTATAAATCATCAAATATCAATCATTAATCATCAATCATCAATCATCAATCTTCAATCATCAATCACAAATCATCAATCATCAATCATCAATCATCACTCATCAATCATCAATCATCAATCATCAATCATCAATCATCAATCATCAATCATCAATTATCAATCATCAATCATCAATTATCAATCATCAATCATCAATCATCAATCATCAATCATCAATCATCAAACATCAATCATCAATCATCAATCATCAATCATCAATCATCAATCATCAATCATCAATCATCAATCATCAATCATCAATCATCAATCATCAATCATCAATCATCAATCATCAATCATCAATCATCGATCATCAATCATCAATCATCAATCATCAATCATGAATCATCAATCATCAATCATCAATCATCAATCATCAATCATCAATCATCAATCATCAATCATCAATCATCAATCATCAATCATCAATCATCAATCATCAAACATCAATCATCAATCATCAGTCATCAATCACCAGTCATCAATCATCAATCGTCATACATCAATCATCATTCATCAAGCATCAATCATCAGTTATCAATCATCAATCATTAATAATCAATCATCAATCATCAATCATAAATCATCAGATATCAATCATTAATCAGCAATCATCAATCATCAATCATTAATCATCAATCATCAATCATCAATCATCAATTAGCAATCATCAATCATCAATCATCAATCATCAAGCATCAATCATCAATCATCAATCATCAATCATCAATCATCGAACATCAATCATCAACCATCAATCATCAAACGTCAATCATCAATAATCAACCATCAATCTTCAATTACCAGCCTTAAATCATCAATCATCAATCATCAATCATCAGTCATAAATTATCAATCGTCAATCATCAATCATCAATCATCAATATCAATCATCAATTATCAATCACCAATCATCAATCATCACTCATCAATCATCAATCATCAATCATCAATTATAAATCATCAAATATCAATCATTAATCATCAATCATCAATCATCAATCTTCAATCATCAATCACAAATCATCAATCATCAATCATCAATCATCACTCATCAATCATCAATCATCAATCATCAATCATCAATCATCAATCATCAATCATCAATTATCAATCATCAATCATCAATTATCAATCATCAATCATCAATCATCAATCATCAATCATCAATCATCAATTATCAATCATCAATCATCAATCATCAATCATCAATCATCAATCATCAATCATCAATCATCAATCATCAATCATCAATCATCAATCATCAATCATCAATCATCAATCATCAATCATCAATCATCAATCATCAATCATCAATCATCGATCATCAATCATCAATCATCAATCATCAATCATGAATCATCAATCATCAATCATCAATCATCAATCATCAATCATCAATCATCAATCATCAATCATCAATCATCAATCATCAATCATCAATCATCAATCATCAATCATCAATCATCAAACATCAATCATCAATCATCAGTCATCAATCACCAGTCATCAATCATCAATCGTCATACATCAATCATCATTCATCAAGCATCAATCATCAGTTATCAATCATCAATCATTAATAATCAATCATCAATCATCAATCATAAATCATCAGATATCAATCATTAATCATCAATCATCAATCATCAATCATAAATCATCAATCATCAATCATCAATCATCAATCATCAATCATCAATCATCAATCGTCAATCATCAATCATCAATCATCAATCATCAATCATCAATCATCAGTCATCAATCATCAATCATTAATCATCAATCATCAATCATCAATCATCAATCATCAATCATCACCCAACAATCATTAATCATCAATCATCAAGCACCAATCATCAATCATCAATAATCAATCATCAATCATCAATCATCAATCATCAATCATCAATCATCAATCATCAATCATCAATCATCAATCATCAATCATCAATCATCAATCATCAATCATCAATCTCCAATCATCAATCATTAATCATCAATCATCAATCATCAATCATCAATCATCAATCATCAATCATCAATCATCAATCATCAATCATCAATCATCAATCATCACTCATCAATCATCAATCATCAATCATCAATCATCAATCATCAATCATCAATCATCAATCATCAATCATCAATCATCAATCATCAATCATCAATCATCAATCATCAATCATCAATCATCAATCATCAATCATCAATCATCAATCATCAATCATAAATCATCAATCATCAATCATCAATCATCAATCATCAATCGGCAATCATCAATCATCAATCATCAATCATCAATCATCAATCATCAATCATCAATCATCAATCATCAATCATCAATTATCTATCATCAATCGTCAATCATCAATCATCAATCATAAATCATCAATCATCAATCATCAATCATCAATCATCAATCATCAATCATCAATCATCAATCATCAATCATCAATCATCAATCATCAATCGTCAATCATCAATCATCAATCATCAATCATCAATCATCAATCATCAATCATCAATTATCTATCATCAATCATCAATCATCAATCATCAATCATCAATCATCAATCATCAATTAGCAATCATCAATCATCAATCATCAATCATCAATCATCAATCATCAATCATCAATCATCAATAATCAATAATCAATCATCAATCATCAATCATCAATCATCAATCATCAATCATCAATCATCAATCATCAATCATTAATCATCAATCATCAATCATCAATCGTCAATCATCAATCATCAATCATCAATCATCAATCAACAATCATCAATCATCAATCATCAATTATCAATCATCAATCATCAATCATCAGTCATCAATCATCAATCATCAATCATCAATCATCAATCATCAATCATCAGTCATCAATCATCAATCATTAATAATCAATCATCAATCATCAATCATCAATCATCAATCATCAATCATCAATCATCAATTATAAATCATCAAATATCAATCATTAATCATCAATCATCAATCATCAACCTTCAATCATCAATCACGAATCATCAGTCATCAATCATCAATCACCAATCATCAATCATCAATCGTCAATCGTCAATCGTCAATCATCAATCATCAATCATCAATCATTGAACATCAATCATCAACCATCAACCATCAATCATCAAACATCAATCATCAATAATCAACCATCAATCTTCAATTACCAGCCTTAAATCATCTATCATCAATCATCAATCATCAGTCATCAATCATAAATCGTTAATCATCAATCATCAATCATCAATCATCAATCATCAATCATCAATCATCAATCATCAATCATCAATCATCAATCATCAATCATCAATCATCAATCATCAATCATCAATCATCAATCATCAATCATCAAACATCAATCATCAATCATGAATCATCAATTATCAATTATCAATCATCAATCATCAATCATCAATCATCAATCATCAATCATCAATCATCAATCATCATTCATCAATCATCAATTATCAATCATCAATAAGCAATCATCAATACTCAATAATGAATCATCGATCATCAATCATCAATCATCAATCATCAATTATCAATCATCAATCTTCAATCATCAATCATCAATCATCAATCATCAATCATCAATCATCAATCATTAATCATAAATCATCAATCATCAATCATCAATCATCAATCATCAATCATCAATCATCAAACATCAATCATCAATCATCAGTCATCAGTCATAAATGATCAATCGTCCATCATCAATCATCAATCATCAATCAACAATCATTAATCATCAATCATCAATCATCAATCATCAATCATCAATCATCAATCATCAATCATCAATCATCAATCATCAATCATCAATCATCGATCTTCAATCATCAATCATCAATCATCAATCACCAATCATCAATCATCAATCATCAATCATCAATCATCAATCATCAATCATCAATCAGCAATCATCAATCATCAATCATCAATCATCAATCATCAATCATCAATCATCAATCATCAATCATCAATCATCAATCATCAATCATCAATCATCAATCATCAATCATCGATCATCAATCATCAATCATCAATCATCAATCATCAATCATCAATCATCAATCATCAATCATCAATCATCAATCATCAATCATCAATTATCAATCATTAATCATCAATCATCAATCATCAATCATCAATTATCAATCATCAATCATCAATCATCAATCATCAATTATCAATCATTAATCATCAATAATCAATCATCAATTATCAATCATCAATCATCAAACATCAATCATCAATCATCAATCATCAGTCATCAATCATCAGTCATCAATCATCAATCGTCAATCATCAATCATTAATCATCAAGCATCAATCATCAGTTATCATCCATCAATCATTAATAATCAATCATCAATCATCAATCATCAATCATCAATTATCAATCATCAATCATCAATCATCAATCATCAATCATCAATCATCAATCATCAATCATCAATCATCAATCATCAATCATCAATCATCAATCATCAATCATCAATCATCAATCATCAATCATCAATCATCAATCATCAATCATCAATCATCAATCAACAATCATCAATCATCAATCATCAAACATCAATCATCAATCATCAATCATCAATCATCGATCATCAATCATCAATCATCAATCATCAATCATCAATCATCAATCATCAATCATCAATCATCAATCATCAATCATCAATCATCAATCATCAATCATCAATCATCAATCATCAATCATCAATCATCAATCATCAATCATCAATCATCAATCATAAATCATCAATCATCAATCATCAATCATCAATCATCAAACATCAATCATCAATCATCAGTCATCAGTCATCAGTCATAAATGATCAATCGTCCATCATCAATCATCAATCATCAATCAACAATCATCAATCATCAATCATCAATCATCAATCATCAATCATCAATTATTAATAATCAATCATCAATCATCAATCATCAATCATCAATCACCAATCATCAATCATCAATCATCAATCATCAATCATCAATCATCAATCATCTATCATCAATCATCAATCATCAGTCATCAATCATCAATCATCAGTCATCAATCATCAATCATGAATCATCAATCATCAATCATCAATCATCAATCATCAATCATCAGTCATAAATTATCAATCGTCAATCATCAATCATCAATCATCAATATCAATCATCAATTATCAATCACCAATCATCAATCATCACTCATCAATCATCAATCATCAATCATCAATTATAAATCATCAAATATCAATCATTAATCATCAATCATCAATCATCAATCTTCAATCATCAATCACAAATCATCAATCATCAATCATCAATCATCACTCATCAATCATCAATCATCAATCATCAATCATCAATCATCAATCATCAATCATCAATCATCAATTATCAATCATCAATCATCAATTATCAATCATCAATCATCAATCATCAATCATCAATCATCAATCATCAATTATCAATCATCAATCATCAATCATCAATCATCAATCATCAATCATCAATCATCAATCATCAATCATCAATCATCAATCATCAATCATCAATCATCAATCATCAATCATCAATCATCAATCATCAATCATCGATCATCAATCATCAATCATCAATCATCAATCATGAATCATCAATCATCAATCATCAATCATCAATCATCAATCATCAATCATCAATCATCAATCATCAATCATCAATCATCAATCATCAATCATCAATCATCAATCATCAAACATCAATCATCAATCATCAGTCATCAATCACCAGTCATCAATCATCAATCGTCATACATCAATCATCATTCATCAAGCATCAATCATCAGTTATCAATCATCAATCATTAATAATCAATCATCAATCATCAATCATAAATCATCAGATATCAATCATTAATAAGCAATCATCAATCATCAATCATTAATCATCAATCATCAATCATCAATCATCAATTAGCAATCATCAATCATCAATCATCAATCATCAAGCATCAATCATCAATCATCAATCATCAATCATCAATCATCGAACATCAATCATCAACCATCAATCATCAAACGTCAATCATCAATAATCAACCATCAATCTTCAATTACCAGCCTTAAATCATCTATCATCAATCATCAATCATCAGTCATCAATCATAAATCGTTAATCATCAATCATCAATCATCAATCATCAATCATCAATCATCATTCATCAATCATCAATCATCAAACATCAATCATCAATCATCAGTCATCAATCACCAGTCATCAATCATCAATCGTCAATCATCAATCATCAATCATCAATCATCAATCGTCAATCATCAATCATCAATCATCAATCATTAATCATCAATTATCAATCATCAATCATCAATCATCAATCATCAATCATCAATCATCAATCATCAATCATCAATCATCAATCATCAATCATCAATCATCAATCATCATTCATCAATCATCAATCATCAATCATCAATCATCAATCATCAATCATCAATCATCAATCATAAATCATCAAACATCAATCATCAATCATCAGTCATCAATCATCAGACATCAATCATCAATCATCAATCATCAAACATCAATCATCAATCATCAATCATCAATCATCAATCGTCAATCATCAATCATCAATCATCAATCATCAATCATCAATCATCAATCATCAATCATCAATCATCAATCATCAATCATCAATCATCAATCATCAATCATCAATCATCAAGCATCAATCATCAATCATCAATCATCAATCATCAATCATCAATCATCAATCAGCAATCATCAATCATCAATCATCAATCATCAATCATCAATCATCAATTATCAATCATCAATCATCAATCATCAATCATCAATCATCAATCATCAATCATCAATTATCAATCATCAATCATCAATCATCAATTATCAATCATTAATCATCAGTCATCAATCATCAATCATCAATCATCAAACATCAATCATCAATCATCAGTCATCAATCACCAGTCATCAATCATCAATCGTCAATCATCAATCATCAATCATCAATCATCAATCATCAATCATCAATCATCAATCATCAATCATCAATCATCAATCATTAATAATCAATCATCAATCATCAATCATCAATCATCAATCATCAATCACCAATCATCAGTCATCATTCACCAGTAATCAATCATCAATCGGTAATCATCAATCATCAATCATCAAGCGTCAATCATCAATCATCTATCATCAATCATCAATCATCAATCATCAATCATCAATCATCAATCGTCAATCATCAATCATCAATCATCAATCATCAATCATCAATCATCAATCATCAATCATCAATCATCAATCATCAATCATCAATCATCAATCATCAATCATCAATCATCAATCATCAATCACCAATCATCAATCATCAATCATCAATCATCAATCATCAATCATCAATCATTAATCATCAATCATCAATCATCAATCATCAGTCATCAATCATCAATCATTAATCATCAATCGTCAATCATCAATCATCAATCATCAATCATCAATCATCAATCATCAATCATCAATCATCAATCATCAATCATCAATCATCAATCATCAATCATCAATCATCAATCATCAATCATCAATCATCAATCATCAATCATCAATCATCAATCATCAATCATCAATCATCAATCATCAATCATCACTCATCAATCATCAATCAGCAATCATCAATCATCAATCATCAATCATCACCCAACAATCATTAATCATCAATCATCAATCACCAATCATCAATCATCAATCATCAATCATCAATCATCAATCATCAATCATCAATTATCAATCATCAATCATCAATCACCAATCATCAATCATCAATCATCAATCATCAATCATCAATCATCAATCATCAATCATCAATCATCAATCATCAATCATCAATCATCAATCATCAATTATCAATCATCAATCATCAATTATCAATCATCAATCATCAATCATCAATCATCAATCGTCAATCATCAATCATCAATCATCAATCATCAATCATCAATCATCAATCATCAATCATCAATCATCAATCATCAATCATCAAACATCAACCATCAATCATCAGTCATCAGTCATCAGTCATAAATGATCAATCGTCCATCATCAATCATCAATCATCAATCAACAATCATCAATCATCAATCATCAATCATCAATCATCAATCATCAATCATCAATCATCAATCATCAATCATCAATCATTAATAATCAATCATCAGTCATCAATCATCAATCATCAATCATCAATCATCAATCATCAATCATCAATCATCAATCTTCAGTCATCAGTCATCAGTCATAAATGATCAATCGTCCATCATCAATCATCAATCATCAATCAACAATCATCAATCATCAATCATCAATCATCAATCATCAATCATCAATCATCAATCATCAATCATCAATCATCAATCATCAATCATCAATCATCAATCATCAATCATTAATAATCAATCATCAGTCATCAATCATCAATCATCAATCATCAATCATCAATCATCAATCATCAATCATCAATCTTCAATAATCAATCATTAATCATCAATCATCAATAATCAATCATCAATCATCAATCATCAATCATCAATCAACAATCATCAATCATCAATCATCAATCATCAATCATCAATCATCAAACATCAATCATCAATCTTCAATCATCAATCATCAATCATCAATCATCAATCATCAATCATCAATCATCAATCATCAATCATCAATCATCAATCATCAGTCATCAATCATCATTCATCAATCATCAATCATCAATCATCAGTCATCAATCATCAATCATCAATCATCAATCATCAATCATCAATCATCAATCATCAATCATCAATCATCAATCATCAATCATCAATCATCAGTCATCAGTCATAAATTATCAATCGTCAATCATCAATCATCAATCATCAATATCAATCATCAATTATCAATCACCAATCATCAATCATCAATCATCAATCATCAATCATCAATCATCAATCAACAATCATCAATAATCAATCATCAATCATCAATCATCAATCATCAATCAACAATCATCAATCATCAATCATCAATCATCAATCATCAATCATCAATCATCAATCATCAATCATCAATCATCAGTCATCAATCATCAATCATCAATCATCAATCATCAATCATCAATCATCAATCATCAATCATCAATCATCAGTCATCAGTCATTAATTATCAATCGTCAATCATCAATCATCAATCATCAATATCAATCATCAATTATCAATCACCAATCATCAATCATCATTCATCAATCATCAATCATCAAGCATCAATCATCAGTCATCAAACATAAATCATTAATAATGAATCATCAACCATAAATAATCAATCATCAATTATCAATCATCAATCATCAATCATCAATCATCAATCATCAATCATCAATCATCAATCATCAATCATCAATCATCAATCATCAATCATCAATCATCAATCATCAATCATCAATCATCAATCATCAATCATCAATCATCAATCATCAATCATCAATCATCAATCATCAATCATCAATCATCAATCATCAATCATCAATCATCAATCATCAATCATCAATCATCAATCATCAATCATCAATCATCAATCATCAATCATCAATCATCACTCATCAATCATCAATCATCAATCATCAATCATCAGTCATCAATCATCAATCATCAGTCATCAATCATCAATCATCAATCATCAATCATCAATCATCAATCATCAATCATCAATCATCAATCATCAATCATCAGTCATCAATCATCAATCATCAATCATCAATCATCAATCATCAATCATCAATCATCAATCATCAATCATCAGTCATAAATTATCAATCGTCAATCATCAATCATCAATCATCAATATCAATCATCAATTATCAATCACCAATCATCAATCATCAATCATCAATCATCACCCAACAATCATTAATCATCAATCATCAATCACCAATCATCAATCATCAATCATCAATCATCAATCATCAATCATCAATCATCAATCATCAATCATCAATCATCAATCATCAATCATCAATCATCAATCATCAATCATCAATCATCAATCATCAATCATCAATCATCAATCATCAATCATCAATCATCAATCATCAATCATCTATCATCAATCATCAATCATCAATCATCAATCATCAATCATCAATCGTCAATCGTCAATCATCAATCATCAATCATCAATCATCAATCATCAATCATCAATCATCAATCATCAATCATCAATCATCAATCATCAATCATCAATCATCAATCATCAATCATCAATCATCAATCATCACTCATCAATCATCAATCATCAATCATCAATCATCAATCATCAATCATCAATCATCAATCATCAGTCATCAGTCATAAATTATCAATCGTTAATCATCAATCATCAATCATCAATCATCAATCAACAATCATCAATCATCAATCATCAATCATCAATCATCAATCATCAAACATCAATCATCAATCTTCAATCATCAATCATCAATCATCAATCATCAATCATCAATCATCAATCATCAATCATCAATCATCAATCATCAATCATCAATCGTCAATCATCAATCATCAATCATCAATCATCAATCATCAATCATGAATCATCAATCATCAATCATCAATCGTCAATCATCAATCATCAATCATCAATCATCAATCATGAATCATCAATCATCAATCATCAATAATCTATCATCAATTATAAATCATCAATCATCAATCATCACCCAACAATCATTAATCATCAATCATCAATCATCAATCATCAATCATCAATCATCAATCATCAATCATCAATCATCAATCATCAATCATCAATCATCAATCATCAATCATCAATCATCAATCATCAATCATCAATCATCAATTATCTATCATCAATCATCAATCATCAATCATCAATCATCAATCATCACCCAACAATCATCAATCATCAATCATCAATCATCAATCATCAATCATCAAGCACCAATCATCAATCATCAATCATCAATCATCAATCATCAATCATCAATCATCAATCATCAATCATCAATCATCAATCATCAATCATCAATCATCAATCATCAATCATCAATCATCAATCATCAATCACCAATCATCAATCATCAATCATCAATCATCAATCATCAATCACCAATCATCAATCATCAATCATCAGTCAGCAATCATCAATCGTCAATCATCAATCATCAATCATCAATCATCAATCATCAATCATCAATCATCAATAATCAATCATCAATCATCAATCATCAATCATCAATCATCAATCATCAATCATCAATCATTAATCATCAATCATCAATCATCAATCATCAATCGTCAATCATCAATCATCAATCATCAATCATCAATCAAGAATCATCAATCATCAATCATCAATTATCAATCATCAATCATCAATCATCAGTCATCAATCATCAATCATCAATCATCAATCATCAATCATCAATCATCAATCATCAGTCATCAATCATCAATCATTAATAATCAATCATCAATCATCAATCATCAATCATCAATCATCAATTATCAATCATCAATCATCAATCATCAATTATAAATCATCAAATATCAA
Source organism: Stratiomys singularior (assembly GCA_954870665.1). NCBI lineage: Eukaryota > Metazoa > Arthropoda > Insecta > Diptera > Stratiomyidae > Stratiomys > Stratiomys singularior. The sequence continues at coordinate 16,399 of CATOZT010000009.1, forward strand.
TCATTAATCATCAATCATCAATCATCAATCTTCAATCATCAATCACGAATCATCAGTCATCAATCATCAATCACCAATCATCAATCATCAATCGTCAATCGTCAATCGTCAATCATCAATCATCAATCATCAATCATTGAACATCAATCATCAACCATCGACCATCAATCATCAAACATCAATCATCAATAATCAACCATCAATCTTCAATTACCAGCCTTAAATCATCTATCATCAATCATCAATCATCAGTCATCAATCATAAATCGTTAATCATCAATCATCAATCATCAATCATCAATCATCAATCATCAATCATCAATCATCAATCATCAATCATCAATCATCAATCATCAATCATCAATCATCAATCATCAATCATCAATCATCAATCATCAATCATCAATCATCAATCATCAATCATCAATCATCAATCATCAATCATCAATCATCAATCATCAATCATCAAACATCAATCATCAATCATGAATCATCAATTATCAATTATCAATCATCAATCATCAATCATCAATCATCAATCATCAATCATCAATCATCAATCATCAATCATCAATCATCAATCATCATTCATCAATCATCAATTTTCAATCATCAATAAGCAATCATCAATACTCAATAATGAATCATCAATCATCAATCATCAATCATCAATCATCAATCATCAATTATCAATCATCAATCTTCAATCATCAATCATCAATCATCAATCATCAATCATCAATCATCAATCATTAATCATCAATAATCAATCATCAATCATCAATCATCAATCATCAATCATCAAACATCAATCATCAATCATCAGTCATCAGTCATAAATGATCAATCGTCCATCATCAATCATCAATCATCAATCAACAATCATTAATCATCAATCATCAATCATCAATCATTAATAATCAATCATCAATCATCAATCATCAATCATCAATCATCAATCATCGATCTTCAATCATCAATCATCAATCATCAATCACCAATCATCAATCATCAATCATCAATCATCAATCATCAATCATCAATCATCAATCATCAATCATCAATCATCAATCAGCAATCATCAATCATCAATCATCAATCATCAATCATCAATCATCAATCATCAATCATCAATCATCAATCATCAATCATCAATCATCAATCATCGATCATCAATCATCAATCATCAATCATCAATCATCAATCATCAATCATCAATCATCAATTATCAATCATTAATCATCAATCATCAATCATCAATTATCAATCATCAATCATCAATCATCAATTATCAATCATTAATCATCAATAATCAATCATCAATTATCAATCATCAATTATCAATCATTAATCATCAATAATCAATCATCAATTATCAATCATCAATCATCAAACATCAATCATCAATCATCAGTCATCAATCATCAGTCATCAATCATCAATCGTCAATCATCAATCATCAATCATCAAGCATCAATCATCAGTTATCATCCATCAATCATTAATAATCAATCATCAATCATCAATCATAAATCATCAATCATCAATCATCAATCATCAATCATCAATCATCAATCATCAATCATCAATCATCAATCATCAATCATCAATCATCAATCATCAATCATCAATCATCAATCATCAATCATCAATCAACAATCATCAATCATCAATCATCAAACATCAATCATCAATCATCAATGATCAATCATCGATCATCAATCATCAATCATCAATCATCAATCATCAATCATCAATCTTCAATCATCAATCATCAATCATCAATCATCAATCATCAATCATCAATCATCAATCATCAATCATCAATCATCAATCATCAATCATCAATCATCAATCATCAATCATCAATCATCAATCATCAATCATCAATCATCAATCATAAATCATCAATCATCAATCATCAATCATCAATCATCAAACATCAATCATCAATCATCAGTCATCAGTCATAAATGATCAATCGTCCATCATCAATCATCAATCATCAATCAACAATCATCAATCATCAATCATCAATCATCAATCATCAATCATCAATTATTAATAATCAATCATCAATCATGAATCATCAATCATCAATCATCAATCATCAATCACCAATCATCAATCATCAATCATCAATCATCAATCATCAATCATCTATCATCAATCATCAATCATCAGTCATCAATCATCAATCATCAGTCATCAATCATCAATCATGAATCATCAATCATCAATCATCAATCATCAATCATCAATCATCAATAATCAATCATCAATCATCAATCATCAATCATCAATCATCAATAATCAATCATCAATCATCAATCATCAATCATCACTCATCAATCATCAATCATCAATCATCGATTATAAATCTTCAATCATCAATCACAAATCATCAATCATCAATCATCAACCATCAATCATCAGTCATCAGTCATCAGTCATAAATGATCAATCGTCCATCATCAATCATCAATCATCAATCAACAATCATCAATCATCAATCATCAATCATCAATCATCAATCATCAATCATCAATCATAAATCATCAATCATTAATAATCAATCATCAATCATCAATCATCAATCATCAATCATCAATCATCAATCATCAATCATCAATCATCAATCATCAATCATCAATCTTCAATACTCAATCATTAATCATCAATCATCAATAATCAATCATCAATCATCAATCATCAATCATCAATCAACAATCATCAATCATCAATCATCAATCATCAATCATCAATCATCAAACATCAATCATCAATCTTCAATCATCAATCATCAATCATCAATCATCAATCATCAATCATCAATCATCAATCATCAATCATCAATCATCACTCATCAATCATCATTCATCAATCATCAATCATCAATCATCAGTCATCAATCATCAATCATCAATCATCAATCATCAATCATCAATCATCAATCATCAATCATCAATAATCAATGATCAAACATCAATCATCAATCATCAATCATCAATCATCAATCATCAATCAACAATCATCAATTATCAATCATCAGTCATCAATCATCAATCATTAATAATCAATCATCAATCATCAATCATCAATCATCAATCATCAATCATCAATCATCAATCATCAATCATCAATCATCAATCATCAATCATTAATCATCAATCATCAATCATCAATCATCAATCATCAATCATGAATCATCAATTATCAATCATCAATCATCAATCATCAATCACCAATTATCAATCATCAATCATCAATCATCAATCATCAATCATCAATCATCAATCATCATTCATCAATCATCAATCACCAATCATCAATCATCAATAAGCAATCATCAATCATCAATCATGAATCATCAATCATCAATAATCAATCATCAATCATCAATCATGAATCATCAATCATCAATCATCAATCATCAATCATCAGTCATCAATCATCAATCATCAATCATCAATCATCAATCATCAATCATCAATCATCAATCATCAATCATCAATCATCAATTATCAATCATCAATCATCAATTATCAATCATCAATCATCAATCATCAATCATCAATCATCAATCATCAATCGTCAATCATCAATCATCAATCATCAATCATCAATCATCAATCATCAATCATCAATCATCAATCATCAATCATCAATCATCAATCATCAATCATCAATCATCAATCATCAATCATCAATCATCAATCATCAATCATCAATCATCAATCATCAATCATCAATCATCAATCAGCAATCATGAATCATCAATCATCAATCATCAATCATCAATCATCAATCATCAATCATCAATCATCAATCATTAATCATCAATCATCAATCATCAATCATCAATCATCAATCATCAAACATCAATCATCAATCATCAGTCATCAATCACCAGTCATCAATCATCAATCGTCATACATCAATCATCATTCATCAAGCATCAATCATCAGTTATCAATCATCAATCATTAATAATCAATCATCAATCATCAATCATAAATCATCAGATATCAATCATTAATCAGCAATCATCAATCATCAATCATTAATCATCAATCATCAATCATCAATCATCAATTAGCAATCATCAATCATCAATCATCAATCATCAAGCATCAATCATCAATCATCAATCATCAATCATCAATCATCGAACATCAATAATCAACCATCAATCATCAAACATCAATCATCAATAATCAACCATCAATCTTCAATTACCAGCCTTAAATCATCTATCGTCAATCATCAATCATCAGTCATCAATCATAAATCGTTAATCATCAATCATCAATCATCAATCATCAATCATCAATCATCAATCATCATTCATCAATCATCAATCATCAAACATCAATCATCAATCATCAGTCATCAATCACCAGTCATCACCCATCAATCGTCAATCATCAATCATCAATCATCAATCATGAATCATCAATTATCAATCATTAATCATCAATCATCAATCATCAATCATCAATCATCAATCATCAATCATAAATCATCAATCATCAATCATCAATCATCAATCATCAATCATCAATCATCATTCATCAATCATCAATCATCAATCATCAATCATCAATCATAAATCATCAAACATCAATCATAAATCATCAGTCATCAATCATCAGACATCAATCATCAATCATCAATCATCAATCATCAATCATCAATCATCAATCATCAATCATCAATCATCAATCATCAATCATCAATCATCAATCATCAATCATCAATCATCAATCATCAATCATCAATCATCAATCATCAATCATCAATCATCAATCATCAATCATCAATCATCAATCATCAATCATCAAGCATCAATCATCAATCATCAATCATCAATCATCAATCATCAATCATCAATCAGCAATCATCAATCATCAATCATCAATCATCAATCATCAATCATCAATTATCAATCATCAATCATCAATCATCAATCATCAATCATCAATCATCAATTATCAATCATCAATCATCAATCATCAATTATCAATCATTAATCATCAGTCATCAATCATCAATCATCAATCATCAAACATCAATCATCAATCATCAGTCATCAATCACCAGTCATCAATCATCAATCGTCAATCATCAATCATCAATCATCAATCATCAATCATCAATCATCAATCATCAATCATCAATCATCAATCATCAATCATCAATCATCAATCATCAATCATTAATAATCAATCATCAATCATCAATCATCAATCATCAATCATAAATCATCAATCACCAATCATCAGTCATCATTCACCAGTAATCAATCATCAATCGTTAATCATCAATCATCAATCATCAAGCATCAATCATCAGTTACAAATCATCAATCGTTAATAATCAATCATCAATCATCAATCATAAATCATCAAATATCAATCATCAATCATCAATCATCAATCATCAATCATCAATCATCAATCATCAATCATCAATCATCAATCATCAGTCATCAATCATCAATCATCAATCATCAATCATCAATCACCAATCATCAATCATCAATCATCAATCATCAATCATCAATCATCAATCATCAATCATTAATCATCAATCATCAATCATCAATCATCAGTCATCAATCATCAATCATCAATCATCAATCGTCAATCATCAATCATCAATCATCAATCATCAATCATCAATCATCAATCATCAATCATCAATCATCAATCATCAATCATCAATCATCAATCATCAATCATCAATCATCAATCATCAATCATCAATCATCAATCATCAATCATCAATCATCAATCATCAATCATCAATCATCACTCATCAATCATCAATCATCAATCATCAATCATCAATCATCACCCAACAATCATTAATCATCAATCATCAATCACCAATCATCAATCATCAATCATCAATCATCAATCATCAATCATCAATCATCAATCATCAATCATCAATCACCAATCATCAATCATCAATCATCAATCATCAATCATCAATCATCAATCATCAATCATCAATCATCAATCATCAATTTTCAAATATCAATCATTAATCATCAATCATCAATCATCAATCTTCAATCATCAATCACGAATCATCAGTCATCAATCATCAATCACCAATCATCAATCATCAATCGTCAATCGTCAATCGTCAATCATCAATCATCAATCATCAATCATTGAACATCAATCATCAACCATCAACCATCAATCATCAAACATCAATCATCAATAATCAACCATCAATCTTCAATTACCAGCCTTAAATCATCTATCATCAATCATCAATCATCAGTCATCAATCATAAATCGTTAATCATCAATCATCAATCATCAATCATCAATCATCAATCATCAATCATCAATCATCAATCATCAATCATCAATCATCAATCATCAATCATCAATCATCAATCATCAATCATCAATCATCAATCATCAATCATCAATCATCAATCATCAATCATCAATCATCAAACATCAATCATCAATCATGAATCATCAATTATCAATTATCAATCATCAATCATCAATCATCAATCATCAATCATCAATCATCAATCATCAATCATCAATCATCAATCATCAATCATCAATCATCAATCATCAAACATCAATCATCAATCATGAATCATCAATTATCAATTATCAATCATCAATCATCAATCATCAATCATCAATCATCAATCATCAATCATCAATCATCAATCATCAATCATCAATCATCATTCATCAATCATCAATTATCAATCATCAATAAGCAATCATCAATACTCAATAATGAATCATCAATCATCAATCATCAATCATCAATCATCAATCATCAATTATCAATCATCAATCTTCAATCATCAATCATCAATCATCAATCATCAATCATCAATCATCAATCATTAATCATCAATCATCAATCATCAATCATCAATCATCAAACATCAATCATCAATCATCAGTCATCAGTTATAAATGATCAATCGTCCATCATCAATCATCAATCATCAATCAACAATCATTAATCATCAATCATCAATCATCAATCATTAATAATCAATCATCAATCATCAATCATCAATCATCAATCATCAATCATCAATCATCGATCTTCAATCATCAATCATCAATCATCAATCACCAATCATCAATCATCAATCATCAATCATCAATCATCAATCATCAATCATCAATCATCAATCATCAATCATCAATCATCAATCAGCAATCATCAATCATCAATCATCAATCATCAATCATCAATCATCAATCATCAATCATCAATCATCAATCATCAATCATCAATCATCGATCATCAATCATCAATCATCAATCATCAATCATCAATCATCAATCATCAATCATCAATCATCAATCATCAATCATCAATCATCAATTATCAATCATTAATCATCAATCATCAATTATCAATCATCAATCATCAATCATCAATTATCAATCATTAATCATCAATAATCAATCATCAATTATCAATCATCAATCATCAAACATCAATCATCAATCATCAGTCATCAATCATCAGTCATCAATCATCAATCGTCAATCATCAATCATCAATCATCAAGCATCAATCATCAGTTATCATCCATCAATCATTAATAATCAATCATCAATCATCAATCATAAATCATCAATCATCAATCATCAATCATCAATCATCAATCATCAATCATCAATCATCAATCATCAATCATCAATCATCAATCATCAATCATCAATCATCAATCATCAATCATCAATCATCAATTATCTATCATCAATCATCAATCATCAATCATCAATCATCAATCATCAATCATCACCCAACAATCATCAATCATCAATCATCAATCATCAATCATCAATCATCAAGCACCAATCATCAATCATCAATCATCAATCATCAATCATCAATCATCAATCATCAATCATAAATCATCAATCATCAATCATCAATCATCAATCATCAATCATCAATCATCAATCATCAATCATCAATCACCAATCATCAATCATCAATCATCAATCATCAATCATCAATCATCAATCATCAATCATCAATCATCAGTCAGCAATCATCAATCGTCAATCATCAATCATCAATCATCAATCATCAATCATCAATCATCAATCATCAATAATCAATAATCAATAATCAATCATCAATCATCAATCATCAATCATCAATCATCAATCATCAATCATTAATCATCAATCATCAATCATCAATCATCAATCATCAATCGTCAATCATCAATCATCAATCATCAATCAAGAATCATCAATCATCAATCATCAATTATCAATCATCAATCATCAATCATCAGTCATCAATCATCAATCATCAATCATCAATCATCAATCATCAATCATCAATCATCAGTCATCAATCATCAATCATTAATAATCAATCATCAATCATGAATCATCAATCATCAATTATCAATCATCAATCATCAATCATCAATTATAAATCATCAAATATCAATCATTAATCATCAATCATCAATCATCAATCTTCAATCATCAATCACGAATCATCAGTCATCAATCATCAATCACCAATCATCAATCATCAATCGTCAATCGTCAATCGTCAATCATCAATCATCAATCATCAATCATTGAACATCAATCATCAACCATCAACCATCAATCATCAAACATCAATCATCAATAATCAACCATCAATCTTCAATTACCAGCCTTAAATCATCTATCATCAATCATCAATCATCAGTCATCAATCATAAATCGTTAATCATCAATCATCAATCATCAATCATCAATCATCAATCATCAATCATCAATCATCAATCATCAATCATCAATCATCAATCATCAATCATCAATCATCAATCATCAATCATCAATCATCAATCATCAATCATCAATCATCAATCATCAATCATCAATCATCAATCATCAAACATCAATCATCAATCATGAATCATCAATTATCAATTATCAATCATCAATCATCAATCATCAATCATCAATCATCAATCATCAATCATCAATCATCAATCATCAATCATCAATCATCAATCATCAATCATCATTCATCAATCATCAATTATCAATCATCATTAAGCAATCATCAATACTCAATAATGAATCATCAATCATCAATCATCAATCATCAATCATCAATCATCAATTATCAATCATCAATCTTCAATCATCAATCATCAATCATCAATCATCAATCATCAATCATCAATCATCAATCATTAATCATCAATAATCAATCATCAATCATCAATCATCAATCATCAATCATCAAACATCAATCATCAATCATCAGTCATCAGTCATAAATGATCAATCGTCCATCATCAATCATCAATCATCAATCAACAATCATTAATCATCAATCATCAATCATCAATCATTAATAATCAATCATCAATCATCAATCATCAATCATCAATCATCAATCATCAATCATCGATCTTCAATCATCAATCATCAATCATCAATCACCAATCATCAATCATCAATCATCAATCATCAATCATCAATCATCAATCATCAATCATCAATCATCAATTATCAATCATTAATCATCAATCATCAATCATCAATTATCAATCATCAATCATCAATCATCAATTATCAATCATTAATCATCAATAATCAATCATCAATTATCAATCATCAATTATCAATCATTAATCATCAATAATCAATCATCAATTATCAATCATCAATCATCAAACATCAATCATCAATCATCAGTCATCAATCATCAGTCATCAATCATCAATCGTCAATCATCAATCATCAATCATCAAGCATCAATCATCAGTTATCATCCATCAATCATTAATAATCAATCATCAATCATCAATCATAAATCATCAATCATCAATCATCAATCATCAATCATCAATCATCAATCATCAATCATCAATCATCAATCATCAATCATCAATCATCAATCAACAATCATCAATCATCAATCATCAATCAACAATCATCAATCATCAATCATCAAACATCAATCATCAATCATCAATGATCAATCATCGATCATCAATCATCAATCATCAATCATCAATCATCAATCATCAATCATCAATCATCAATCATCAATCATCAATCATCAATCATCAATCATCAATCATCAATCATCAATCATCAATCATCAATCATCAATCATCAATCATCAATCATCAATCATTTATCATCAATCATCAATCATCAATCATAAATCATCAATCATCAATCATCAATCATCAATCATCAAACATCAATCATCAATCATCAGTCATCAGTCATAAATGATCAATCGTCCATCATCAATCATCAATCATCAATCAACAATCATCAATCATCAATCATCAATCATCAATCATCAATTATTAATAATCAATCATCAATCATGAATCATCAATCATCAATCATCAATCATCAATCACCAATCATCAATCATCAATCATCAATCATCAATCATCAATCATCTATCATCAATTATCAATCATCAGTCATCAATCATCAATCATCAGTCATCAATCATCAATCATGAATCATCAATCATCAATCATCAATCATCAATCATCAATCATCAATAATCAATCATCAATCATCAATCATCAATCATCAATCATCAATCATCAATAATCAATCATCAATCATCAATCATCAATCATCACTCATCAATCATCAATCATCAATCATCGATTATAAATCTTCAATCATCAATCACAAATCATCAATCATCAATCATCAACCATCAATCATCAGTCATCAGTCATCAGTCATAAATGATCAATCGTCCATCATCAATCATCAATCATCAATCAACAATCATCAATCATCAATCATCAATCATCAATCATCAATCATCAATCATCAATCATCAATCATCAATCATCAATCATAAATCATCAATCATTAATAATCAATCATCAATCATCAATCATCAATCATCAATCATCAATCATCAATCATCAATCATCAATCATCAATCATCAATCATCAATCATCAATCTTCAATAATCAATCATTAATCATCAATCATCAATAATCAATCATCAATCATCAATCATCAATCATCAATCAACAATCATCAATCATCAATCATCAATCATCAATCATCAATCATCAAACATCAATCATCAATCTTCAATCATCAATCATCAATCATCAATCATCAATCATCAATCATCAATCATCAATCATCAATCATCACTCATCAATCATCATTCATCAATCATCAATCATCAATCATCAGTCATCAATCATCAATCATCAATCATCAATCATCAATCATCAATCATCAATCATCAATCATCAATAATCAATGATCAATCATCAATCATCAATGATCAATCATCAATCATCAATCATCAATCATCAATCAACAATCATCAATTATCAATCATCAGTCATCAATCATCAATCATTAATAATCAATCATCAATCATCAATCATCAATCATCAATCATCAATCATCAATCATCAATCATCAATCATCAATCATCAATCATCAATCATCAATCATCAATCATCAATCATCAATCATGAATCATCAATTATCAATCATCAATCATCAATCATCAATCACCAATTATCAATCATCAATCATCAATCATCAATCATCAATCATCAATCATCATTCATCAATCATCAATCACCAATCATCAATCATCAATAAGCAATCATCAATCATCAATCATGAATCATCAATCATCAATAATCAATCATCAATCATCAATCATGAATCATCAATCATCAATCATCAATCATCAATCATCAGTCATCAATCATCAATCATCAATCATCAATCATCAATCATCAATCATCAATCATCAATCATCAATCATCAATCATCAATTATCAATCATCAATCATCAATTATCAATCATCAATCATCAATCATCAATCATCAATCATCAATCATCAATCGTCAATCATCAATCATCAATCATCAATCATCAATCATCAATCATCAATCATCAATCATCAATCATCAATCATCAATCATCAATCATCAATCATCAATCATCAATCATCAATCATCAATCATCAATCATCAATCATCAATCATCAATCATCAATCATGAATCATCAATCATCAATCATCAATCATCAATCATCAATCATCAATCATCAATCATTAATCATCAATCATCAATCATCAATCATCAATCATCAATCATCAAACATCAATCATCAATCATCAGTCATCAATCACCAGTCATCAATCATCAATCGTCATACATCAATCATCATTCATCAAGCATCAATCATCAGTTATCAATCATCAATCATTAATAATCAATCATCAATCATCAATCATAAATCATCAGATATCAATCATTAATCAGCAATCATCAATCATCAATCATTAATCATCAATCATCAAACATCAATCATCAATTAGCAATCATCAATCATCAATCATCAATCATCAAGCATCAATCATCAATCATCAATCATCAATCATCAACCATCGAACATCAATAATCAACCATCAATCATCAAACATCAATCATCAATAATCAAGCATCAATCATCAATCATCAATCATCAATCATCAACCATCGAACATCAATAATCAACCATCAATCATCAAACATCAATCATCAATAATCAACCATCAATCTTCAATTACCAGCCTTAAATCATCTATCGTCAATCATCAATCATCAGTCATCAATCATAAATCGTTAATCATCAATCATCAATCATCAATCATCAATCATCAATCATCAATCATCATTCATCAATCATCAATCATCAAACATCAATCATCAATCATCAGTCATCAATCACCAGTCATCAACCATCAATCGTCAATCATCAATCATCAATCATCAATCATGAATCATAAATTATCAATCATTAATCATCAATCATCAATCATCAATCATCAATCATCAATCATCAATCATCAATCATCAATCATCAATCATCAATCATCAATCATCAATCATCAATCATCATTCATCAATCATCAATCATCAATCATCAATCATCAATCATCAATCATCAATCATAAATCATCAAACATCAATCATAAATCATCAGTCATCAATCATCAGACATCAATCATCAATCATCAATCATCAAACATCAATCATCAATCATCAATCATCAATCATCAATCATCAATCATCAATCATCAATCATCAATCATCAATCATCAATCATCAATCATCAATCATCAATCATCAATCATCAATCATCAATCATCAATCATCAATCATCAATCATCAATCATCAATCATCAATCATCAATCATCAATCATCAATCATCAATCATCAATCATCAATCATCAATCATCAATCATCAAGCATCAATCATCAATCATCAATCATCAATCATCAATCATCAATCATCAATCATCAATCATCAATCAGCAATCATCAATCATCAATCATCAATCATCAATTATCAATCATCAATCATCAATCATCAATCATCAATCATCAATCATCAATCATCAATTATCAATCATCAATCATCAATTATCAATCATTAATCATCAGTCATCAATCATCAATCATCAATCATCAAACATCAATCATCAATCATCAGTCATCAATCACCAGTCATCAATCATCAATCGTCAATCATCAATCATCAATCATCAATCATCAATCATCAATCATCAATCATCAATCATCAATCATCAATCATCAATCATCAATCATCAATCATTAATAATCAATCATCAATCATCAATCATCAATCATCAATCATCAATCACCAATCATTAGTCATCATTCACCAGTAATCAATCATCAATCGTTAATCATCAATCATCAATCATCAAGCATCAATCATCAGTTACAAATCATCAATCGTTAATAATCAATCATCAATCATCAATCATAAATCATCAAATATCAATCATCAATCATCAATCATCAATCATCAATCATCAATCATCAATCATCAATCATCAATCATCAATCATCAATCATCAATCATCAATCATCAATCATCAATCATCAATCATCAATCATCAATCACCAATCATCAATCATCAATCATCAATCATCAATCATCAATCATCAATCATCAATCATTAATCATCAATCATCAATCATCAATCATCAATCATCAGTCATCAATCATCAATCATCAATCATCAATCGTCAATCATCAATCATCAATCATCAATCATCAATCAGCAATCATCAATCATCAATCATCAATCATCAATCATCAATCATCAATCATCAATCATCAATCATCAATCATCAATCATCAATCATCAATCATCAATCATCAATCATCAATCATCAATCATCAATCATCAATCATCAATCATCAATCATCAATCATCACTCATCAATCATCAATCATCAATCATCAATCATCAATCATCAATCATCACCCAACAATCATTAATCATCAATCATCAATCACCAATCATCAATCATCAATCATCAATCATCAATCATCAATCATCAATCATCAATCATCAATCATCAATCACCAATCATCAATCATCAATCATCAATCATCAATCATCAATCATCAATCATCAATCATCAATCATCAATCATCAAATATCAATCATTAATCATCAATCATCAATCATCAATCTTCAATCATCAATCACGAATCATCAGTCATCAATCATCAATCACCAATCATCAATCATCAATCGTCAATCGTCAATCGTCAATCATCAATCATCAATCATCAATCATTGAACATCAATCATCAACCATCAACCATCAATCATCAAACATCAATCATCAATAATCAACCATCAATCTTCAATTACCAGCCTTAAATCATCTATCATCAATCATCAATCATCAGTCATCAATCATAAATCGTTAATCATCAATCATCAATCATCAATCATCAATCATCAATCATCAATCATCAATCATCAATCATCAATCATCAATCATCAATCATCAATCATCAATCATCAATCATCAATCATCAATCATCAATCATCAATCATCAATCATCAATCATCAATCATCAATCATCAATCATCAATCATCAATCATCAATCATCAATCATCAAACATCAATCATCAATCATGAATCATCAATTATCAATTATCAATCATCAATCATCAATCATCAATCATCAATCATCAATCATCAATCATCAATCATCAATCATCAATCATCATTCATCAATCATCAATTATCAATCATCAATAAGCAATCATCAATACTCAATAATGAATCATCAATCATCAATCATCAATCATCAATCATCAATCATCAATCATCAATCATCAATCTTCAATCATCAATCATCAATCATCAATCATCAATCATCAATCATCAATCATCAATCATCAATCATTAATCATCAATCATCAATCATCAATCATCAATCATCAATCATCAAACATCAATCATCAATCATCAGTCATCAGTCATAAATGATCAATCGTCCATCATCAATCATCAATCATCAATCAACAATCATTAATCATCAATCATCAATCATCAATCATTAATAATCAATCATCAATCATCAATCATCAATCATCGATCTTCAATCATCAATCATCAATCATCAATCACCAATCATCAATCATCAATCATCAATCATCAATCATCAATCATCAATCATCAATCATCAATCATCAATCATCAATCATCAATCATCAATCATCAATCATCAATCAGCAATCATCAATCATCAATCATCACTCATCAATCATCAATCATCAATCATCAATCATCAATCATCAATCATCAATCATCGTACATCAATCATCAATCATCAATCATCAATCATCAATCATCAATCATCAATCATCAATCATCAATCATCAATCATCAATTATCAATCATTAATCATCAATCATCAATTATCAATCATCAATCATCAATCATCAATTATCAATCATTAATCATCAATAATCAATCATCAATTATCAATCATCAATCATCAAACATCAATCATCAATCATCAGTCATCAATCATCAGTCATCAATCATCAATCGTCAATCATCAATCATCAATCATCAAGCATCAATCATCAGTTATCATCCATCAATCATTAATAATCAATCATCAATCATCAATCATAAATCATCAATCATCAATCATCAATCATCAATCATCAATCATCAATCATCAATCATCAATCATCAATCATCAATCATCAATCATCAATCATCAATCATCAATCATCAATCATCAATCATCAATCATCAATCATCAATCATCAATCATCAATCATCAATCATCAATCAACAATCATCAATCATCAATCATCAAACATCAATCATCAATCATCAATGATCAATCATCGATCATCAATCATCAATCATCAATCATCAATCATCAATCATCAATCATCAATCATCAATCATCAATCATCAATCATCAATCATCAATCATCAATCATCAATCATCAATCATCAATCATCAATCATCAATCATCAATCATCAATCATCAATCATCAATCATCAATCATCAATCATCAATCATAAATCATCAATCATCAATCATCAATCATCAATCATCAAACATCAATCATGAATCATCAGTCATCAGTCATCAGTCATAAATGATCAATCGTCCATCATCAATCATCAATCATCAATCAACAATCATCAATCATCAATCATCAATAATCAATCATCAATTATTAATAATCAATCATCAATCATGAATCATCAATCATCAATCATCAATCATCAATCACCAATCATCAATCATCAATCATCAATCATCAATCATCAATCATCTATCATCAATCATCAATCATCAGTCATCAATCATCAATCATCAGTCATCAATCATCAATCATGAATCATCAATCATCAATCATCAATCATCAATCATCAATCATCAATAATCAATCATCAATCATCAATCATCAATAATCAATCATCAATCATCAATCATCAATCATCAATCATCACTCATCAATCATCAATCATCAATCATCAATTTTAAATCATCAAATATCAATCATTAATCATCAATCATCAATCATCAATCTTCAATCATCAATCACAAATCATCAATCATCAATCATCAATCATCACTCATCAATCATCAATCATCAATCATCAATCATCAATCATCAATCATCAATCATCAATCATCAAACATCAACCATCAATCATCAGTCATCAGTCATCAGTCATAAATGATCAATCGTCCATCATCAATCATCAATCATCAATCAACAATCATCAATCATCAATCATCAATCATCAATCATCAATCATCAATCATCAATCATCAATCATCAATCATCAATCATCAATCATCAATCATAAATCATCAATCATTAATAATCAATCATCAATCATCAATCATCAATCATCAATCATCAATCATCAATCATCAATCATCAATCATCAATCATCAATCTTCAATAATCAATCATTAATCATCAATCATCAATAATCAATCATCAATCATCAATCATCAATCATCAATCAACAATCATCAATCATCAATCATCAATCATCAATCATCAATCATCAAACATCAATCATCAATCTTCAATCATCAATCATCAATCATCAATCATCAATCATCAATCATCAATCATCAATCATCAATCATCAATCATCAGTCATCAATCATCATTCATCAATCATCAATCATCAATCATCAATCATCAGTCATCAATCATCAATCATCAATCATCAATCATCAATCATCAATCATCAATCATCAATCATCAATAATCAATGATCAATCATCAATCATCAATCATCAATCATCAATCATCAATCATCAATCATCAATCATCAATCAACAATCATCAATTATCAATCATCATTCATCAATCATCAATCATTAATAATCAATCATCAATCATCAATCATCAATCATCAATCATCAATCATCAATCATCAATCATCAATCATCAATCATCAATCATCAATCATCAATCATCAATCATCAATCATCAATCATCAATCATGAATCATCAATTATCAATCATCAATCATCAATCACCAATTATCAATCATCAATCATCAATCATCAATCATCAATCATCAATCATCAATCATCATTCATCAATCATCAATCACCAATCATCAATCATCAATAAGCAATCATCAATCATCAGTCATCAATCATAAATCGTTAATCATCAATCATCAATCATCAATCATCATTCATCAATCATCAATCATCAAACATCAATCATCAATCATCAGTCATCAATCACCAGTCATCAATCATCAATCGTCAATCATCAATCATCAATCATCAATCATGAATCATCAATTATCAATCATTAATCATCAATCATCAATCATCAATCATCAATCATCAATCATCAATCATCAATCATCAATCATCAATCATCAATCATCAATCATCAATCATCAATCATCAATCATCAATCATCAATCATCAATCATCATTCATCAATCATCAATCATCAATCATCAATCATCAATCATCAATCATCAATCATAAATCATCAAACATCAATCATAAATCATCAGTCATCAATCATCAGACATCAATCATCAATCATCAATCATCAAACATCAATCATCAATCATCAATCATCAATCATCAATCATCAATCATCAATCATCAATCATCAATCATCAATCATCAATCATCAATCATCAATCATCAATCATCAATCATCAATCATCAATCATCAATCATCAATCATCAATCATCAATCATCAAGCATCAATCATCAATCATCAATCATCAATCATCAATCATCAATCATCAATCAGCAATCATCAATCATCAATCATCAATCATCAATCATCAATTATCAATCATCAATCATCAATCATCAATCATCAATCATCAATCATCAATCATCAATTATCAATCATCAATCATCAATTATCAATCATTAATCATCAGTCATCAATCATCAATCATCAATCATCAAACATCAATCATCAATCATCAGTCATCAATCACCAGTCATCAATCATCAATCGTCAATCATCAATCATCAATCATCAATCATCAATCATCAATCATCAATCATCAATCATCAATCATAAATAATCAATCATCAATCATCAATCATCAATCATCAATCATCAATCATCAATCATCAATCATCAATCACCAATCATCAGTCATCATTCACCAGTAATCAATCATCAATCGTTAATCATCAATCATCAATCATCAAGCATCAATCATCAGTTTCAAATCATCAATCGTTAATAATCAATCATCAATCATCAATCATAAATCATCAAATATCAATCATCAATCATCAATCATCAATCATCAATCATCAATCATCAGTCATCAATCATCAATCATCAA
This sequence comes from Stratiomys singularior, assembly GCA_954870665.1. Classification (NCBI taxonomy): domain Eukaryota; kingdom Metazoa; phylum Arthropoda; class Insecta; order Diptera; family Stratiomyidae; genus Stratiomys; species Stratiomys singularior. The sequence continues at coordinate 35,628 of CATOZT010000009.1, forward strand.
TCATCAATCATCAATCATCAATCATCAATCATCAATCATCAATCATCAATCACCAATCATCAATCATCAATCATCAATCATCAATCATCAATCATCAATCATCAATCATCAATCATTAATCATCAATCATCAATCATCAATCATCAGTCATCAATCATCAATCATCAATCATCAATCGTCAATCATCAATCATCAATCATCAATCATCAATCATCAATCATCAATCATCAATCATCAATCATCAATCATCAATCATCAATCATCAATCATCAATCATCAATCATCAATCATCAATCATCAATCATCAATCATCAATCATCAATCATCAATCATCAATCATCAATCATCACTCATCAATCATCAATCATCAATCATCAATCATCACCCAACAATCATTAATCATTTATCATCAATCACCAATCATCAATCATCAATCATCAATCATCAATCATCAATCATCAATCATCAATCATCAATCACCAATCATCAATCATCAATCATCAATCATCAATCATCAATCATCAATCATCAATCATCAATCATCAATCATCAATCATCAATCATCAATCATCTATCATCAATCATCAATCATCAATCATCAATTATCAATCATCAATCATCAATCATCAATTATCAATCGTCAATCATCAATCATCAATCATCAATCATCAATCATCAATCATCAATCATCAATCATCGATCATCAATCATCAATCATCATTCATCAATCATCAATTATCAATCATCAATCATCAATTATCAATCATCAATCATTAATCATCAATCATCAATCATCAATCGTCAATCGTCAATCATCAATCATCAATCATCAAACATCAATCAACAATCATCAATCATCAATCATCAATCATCAATCATCAATCATCAGTCATCAATCATCAATCATCAATCATCAATCATCAATCATCAATCATCAATCATCACCCATCAATCATCAATCATCAGTCATCAATCATCAATCATTAAGAATCAATCATCAATCATCAATCATCAATCATAAATTATCAATCATCAATCATCAATCATCAATCATCAAAAATCAATCATCAATCATCAATCATCAATCATCAATCATCAATCATCAATCATCAATCATCAATCATCAATCATCAATCATCAATCATCAATCATCAATCATGAATCATCAATTATCAATTACCAATCATCAATCATCAATCATCAATCATCAATAATCAATCATCAATCATCATTCATCAATCATCAATCATCAATCATCAATCATCAATCATCAATAAGCAATCATCAATCATGAATCATGAATCATCAATCATCACTCATCAATCATCAATCATCAATCATCAATCATCAATCATCAATCATCAATCATCAATCATCAATCATCAATCATCAATCATCAAACATCAATCATCAATCATCAATCATCAATCATCGATCATCAATCATCAATCATCAATCATCAATCATCAATCATCAATCATCAATCATCAATCATCAATCATCAATCATCAATCATCAATCATCAATCATCAATTATCAATTATCAATTATCAATCATTAATCATCAATCATCAATCATCAATCATCAATCATCAAACATCAATCATCAATCATCAGTCACCAGTCATCAATCATCAATCATCAATCATCAATCATCAATCATCAATGACCAAGCATCAATCATCAGTTATCATCCATCAATCATTAATAATCAATCATCAACCATCAATCATCAATCATCAATCATCAATCATCAATCATCAATCATCAATCATCAATCATCAATCATCAATCATCAATCATCAATCATCAATCATCAATCATCATTCATCAATCATCAATCATCAATAACCAATCATGAATCATCAATCATCAATCATCAATTATCAATCATCAATCATCAATCATCAATCATCAATCATCAATCATCAATCATCAATCATCAATCATCAATCATCAATCATCAATCATCAATCATCAAACATCAATCATCAATCATCAGTCATCAATCATCAGACATCAATCATCAATCATCAATCATCAATCATCAATCATCAATCATCAATCATCAATCATCAATCATCAATCATCAATCATCAATCATCATTCATCAATCATCAATCATCAATCATCAATCATCAAACATCAATCATCAATCATGAATCATCAATCATCAATCATCAATCATCAATCATCAATCATCAATAATCAATATCAATCATCAATCATCAATCATCAATCATTAATCATCAATCATCAATCATCAATCATCAATCATCAATCAATAATCATCAATCATCAATCATCAATCAACAATCATCAATCATCAATCATCAATCATCAATTATCAATCATCAATCATCAATCATTAATAATCAATCATCAATCATCAATCAGCAATCATCAATCATCAATCATCAATCATCAATCATCAATCATCAATCATCAATCATCAATCATCAATCATCAATCATCAATCATCAATCATCAATCATCAATCATCAATCATCAATCATCAATCATCAATCATCAATCATCAATCATCAATCATCAATCATCAACCATCAATCATCAATCATCAATCATCAATCATCAATCATCAATCATCAATCATCAATCATCAATCATCAATCATCAATCATCAATCATCAATCATCAATCATCAATCATCAATCATCAATCATCAATCATCAATCATCAATCATCAATCATCAGTCATCAATCATCAATCATCAATCATCAATCATCCATAACCAATCATCAATCATCAATCATCAATCATCAATTATCAATCATCAATCATCAATCATCAATCATCAATCATCAATCATCAAACATCAATCATCAATCATCAGTCATCAATCATCAGACATCAATCATCAATCATCAATCATCAATCATCAATCATCAATCATCACTCACCAATCATCAATCATCAATCATCAATCATCAATCATCAATCATCAATCATCAATCATCAATCATCAATCATCAATCATCAATCATCAAACAGCAATCATCAATCATCAATCATCAATCATCAATCATCAATATCAATCATCAATCATCAATTATCAATAATCAATCATCAATCATTAAAAATCAATCATCAATCATCAATCAGCAATCATCGATAATCAATCATCAAACATCAATCATCAATCGTCAATCATCAATCATCAATCAACAATCATCAATCATCAATCATCAATCATCAATCATCAATCATCAATCATCAATCATCAATCATCAATCATCAATCATCAATCATCAATTATGAATAATAAATCATCAATCATCAATCATCAATCATCAATCATCAATCATCAATCATCAATCATCAATCATCAGTCATCAATCATTAATCATCAATAACCAATCATCAATCATCAATCATCAATCATCAATTATCAATTATCAATTATCAATCATCAATCATCAATCATCAATCATCAATCATCAATCATCAATCATCAATCATCAATCATCAATCATCAATCATCAATCATCAATCATCAATCATCAAACATCAATCATCAATCATCAGTCATCAATCATCAGTCATCAATAATCAATCATCAATCATGAATCATCAATAATCAATCATCAATAATCAATAATCAATCTGCTATCATCAATCATCAATCATCTATCATCACCCAACAATCATTAATCTTCAATCACCAATCATCAATCATCAATCAGCAATCATCGATAATCAATCATCAAACATCAATCATCAATCGTCAATCATCAATCATCAATCATCAATCATCAATCATCAATCATCAATCATCAATCATCAATCATCAATCATCAATCATCAATCATCAATCATCAATCATCAATCATCAATCATCAATCATCAATCATCAATCATCAATAATCAATCATCAATAATCAATCATCAATCATCAATCATCAATCATCAATTATGAATAATAAATCATCAATCATCAATCATCAATCATCAATCATCAATCATCAATCATCAATCATCAGTCATCAATCATCAATCATCAATAACCAATCATCAATCATCAATCATCAATCATCAATTATCAATTATCAATTATCAATCATCAATCATCAATCATCAATCATCAATCATCAATCATCAATCATCAATCATCAATCATCAATCATCAATCATCAGTCATCAATCATCAATCATCAATAACCAATCATCAATCATCAATCATCAATCATCAATTATCAATTATCAATTATCAATTATCAATCATCAATCATCAATCATCAATCATCAATCATCAATCATCAATCATCAATCATCAATCATCAAACATCAATCATCAATCATCAGTCATCAATCATCAGTCATCAATAATCAATCATCAATCATGAATCATCAATCATCAATCATCAATAATCAATAATCAATCTGCTATCATCAATCATCAATCATCTATCATCACCCAACAATCATTAATCTTCAATCACCAATCATCAATTATCATTCATCAATCATCAATCATCAATCATCAATCATCAATCATCAATCATCAAACATCAATCATCAATCATCAATCATCAATCATCAATCATCACTCATCAATCATTATCATCAATCATCAATCATCAATCATCAATCATCAATCATTAATCATCAATCATCAATCATCAATCATCAATCATCAATAATCAATCATCAATCATCAATCATCAATCATCAATCATCAATTACAATCATCAATCTTCAATCATCAATCATCAATCATCAATCATCAATTATCAATCATCAATCATCAATCATAAATCATCAAACATCAATCATCAATCATCAATCATCAATCATCAATCATCTATCATCAATCATCAATCATCAATCATCAATTACAATCATCAATCTTCAATCATCAATCATCAATCATCAATTATCAATCATCAATCATCAATCATAAATCATCAAACATCAATCATCAATCATCAATCATCAATCATCAATCATCAATCATCAATCATCAATCATCAATCATCAATAATCAATCATCAATCATCAATCATCAATCATCAATCATCAATCATCACTCATCAATCATCAATCATCAATCATAAATCATCGAACTTCTATCATTAACCATGTATCATCAAACATCAATCATCATTAATCAATCATCAATCTTCAATTACCAGCCTTAAATCATCAATCACAATCATCAATCATAAATCGTTAATCATCAATCATCAATCATCGGTCATCAATCATAAATCATCAATCATCAATCATCATTCATCATTAATCAATCATCAATCATCAATCATCAATCATCATTCGTCAATCATCAATCATCAATCATCAATCATCAATCATCAATCATTAATCATTAATCCTCAATCATCAATCATCAATCATCAATCATCAATCATCAATCTTCAATCATATATCATCAAACATCAATCATCAATCATCAATCATCAATATCAATCATCAATTATCAATCATCAATCATCAATCATTAATAATCAATCATCAATCATCAATCATCAATCATCCATCATCAATCATCAATCATCAATCATCAATAATCAATCATCAATCATCAATCATCAATAACCAATCATCAATCATCAATCATCAATCATCAATCATCAATCATCAATCATCAATTATCAATCATCAATCATCAATCATCAATCATCAATCATAAATCTTCAAACATCAATCATCAATCATCAATCATCAATCAACTATCATCAATCATCAATCATCAATCATCAATTACAATCATCAATCTTCAATCATCAATCATCAATCATCAATCATCAATTATCAATCATCAATCATCAATCATAAATCATCAATCATCAATCATCAATCATCAATCATCAATCATCAATCATCAATCATCAATCATCAATCATCAATCATCAATCATCAATCAACAATCATCAATCATCAATCATCAATCATCAATCATCAATCATCAATCATCAATCATCAATCATCAATCATCAATCATCAATCATCAATCATCACTCATCAATCATCAATCATCAATCATCAATCATAAATCATCGAACTTCAATCATTAACCATGTATCATCAAACATCAATCATCATTAATCAATCATCAATCTTCAATTACCAGCCTTAAATCATCAATCACAATCATCAATCATAAATCGTTAATCATCAATCATCAATCATCGGTCATCAATCATAAATCATCAATCATCAATCATCATTCATCATTAATCAATCATCAATCATCAATCATCAATCATCAATCATCAATCATCAATCATCAATCATCAATCATCATTCGTCAATCATCAATCATCAATCATCAATCATCAATCATTAATCATTAATCCTCAATCATCAATCATCAATCATCAATCATCAATCATCAATCATCAATCATCAATCTTCAATCATATATCATCAAACATCAATCATCAATCATCAATCATCAATCATCAATCATCAATCATCAATAACCAATCATCAATCATCAATCATCAATCATCAATCATCAATCATCAATCATCAATCATCAATCATCAATCATCAATCATCAATCATCAATCATCAATTATCAATCATCAATCATCAATCATCAATCATCAATCATCAATCATCAATCATCAATCATCAAACACCAAACATCAATCATCAGTCATCAATCATCAGACTTCAATCATCAATCATCAATCATCAATCATCAATCATCAATCATTAATCATTAATCATCAATCATCAATCATCAATCATCAATCATCAATCATCAAACATAAATCATCAATCATGAATCATCAACCATCAATCATCAAACATCAATAATCAATATCAATCATCAATCATCAATCATCAATCATCAATCATCAATCATCAATCATCAATCATCAATCATCAATCATCAATCATCAATCATCAATATCAATCATCAATCATCAATCATCAATCATCAATCATCAATCATCAATCAACAATCATCAATCATAAATCATCGAACATCAATCATCAATCTTCAATCATATATCATCAAACATCAATCATCAATCATCAATCATCAATATCAATCATCAATTATCAATCATCATTCATCAATCATCAATCATCAACCATCAATCATCAATCATCAATCATCAATCATCAATCATCAATCATCAATCATCAATCATCAATCATCAATCATCAATCATCAATCATCAATCATCAATCATCAATCATCAATAACCAATCATCAATCATCAATCATCAATCATCAATCATCAATCATCAATCATCAATCATCAATCATCAATCATCAATCATCAATTATCAATCATCAATCATCAATCATCAATCATCAATCATCAATCATCAATCATCAATCATCAATCATCAATCATCAAACACCAAACATCAATCATCAGTCATCAATCATCAGACTTCAATCATCAATCACCAATCATCAATCATCAATCATCAATCATCAATCATCAATCATTAATCATTAATCATCAATCATCAATCATCAATCATCAATCATCAATCATCAATCATCAAACATCAATCATCAATCATGAATCATCAACCATCAATCATCAAACATCAATAATCAATATCAATCATCAATCATCAATCATCAATCATCAATCATCAATCATCAATCATCAATCATCAATCATCAATCATCAATCATCAATCATCAATCATCAATCATCAATCATCAATATCAATCATCAATCATCAATCATCAATCATCAATCATCAATCATCAATCAACAATCATCAATCATCAATCATCAATTATCAATCATCAATCATCAATCATTAATAATCAATCATCAATCATCAATCAGCAATCATCAATCGTCAATCATCAATCATCAATCATCAATCATCAATCACCAATCATCGATCATCAATCATCAATCATCAATCATCAATCATCAATCATCAATCATCAATCATCAACCATCAATCATCAATCATCAATCATCAATCATCAATCATAAATCATCATTCATCAATCATCAATCATCAATCATCAATCATCAATCATCAATCATCAATCCTCAATCATCAATCATCAATCATCAATCATCAATCATCAATCATCAATCATCAATCATCAATCATCAATCATCAATCATCAATCACCAATCATCAATCATCAAACATCAATCATCAATCATCAATCATCAATCATCAATCATCAATCATCAATAACCAATCATCAATCCTCAATCATCAATTATCAATCATCAATCATCAATCGTCAAACATCAATCATCAATCATCAGTCATCAATCATCAGACATCAATCATCAATCATCAATCATCAATCACCAATCATCAATCATCACTCATCAATCATCAATCATCAATCATCAATCATCAATCATTAATCATCAATCATCAATCATCAATCATCAATCATCAATCATCAATCATCAATCATCAATCATCAATCATCAATCATCAATCATCAATCATCAATCATCAATCATCAATCATCAATCATCAATCATCAATCATCAATCACCAATCATCAATCATCAATCATCAATCATCAATCATCAATCATCAATCATCAATCATCAATCAACAATCATCAATCATCAATCATCAATTATCAATCATCAATCATTAATCATTAATAATCAATCATCAATCATCAATCAGCAATCATCAATCATCAATCACCAATCATCAATCATCAATCATCAATCATCAATCATCAATCATCAATCATCAATCATCGATCATCAATCATAAATCATCAATCATCAATCATCAATTATCAATAATCAATCATCAATCATCAATAACCAATCATCAATCATCAATCACCAATCATCAATCATCAATTATCAATCATCAATCATCAATCATCAATCATCAATCATCAATCATCAATCATCAATCATCAATCATCAATCAACAATCATCAATCATCAATCATCAATTATCAATCATCAATCATCAATCATCAATCATTAATAATCAATCATCAATCATAAATCAGCAATCATCAATCATCAATCAACAAGAATAAACATGCTATCATCAATAATCAATCATCACTCACCAATCATCAAACATCAATCATCAGTCATCACTCGTCAATCGTTAATCATCAATCATCAATCATCAATCATGAATCATCAATCATCAATCATCAATCATCAATCATCAATCACCAATCATCAATTATCAATCATCAATCATCAATCATCAATCATCAATCATCAATCATCAATCATCAATCATCAATCATCAAACATCAATCATCAATAACCAATCATCAATCATCAATCATCAATCATCAATTATCAATCATCTATCATCACCCAACAATCATTAGTCATCAACCATCAATCATCAACCATCAATCTTCAATCACCAGCCTTAAATCAGCAATCATCAATCATCAATCATCAATCTTCAATCATCAATCATCAATCATCAATCATCAATCATCAATCTTCAATCATCAATCATTAAACATCAATCGTCAATTATCAATTATCTTTCAGCACCTAACAATCATCAATCATCAATCATCAATCAACAATCATCAATCATCAATCATCAATAATCAATCATCAATCATCAATTATCAATCATCAATCTTCAATCATCAATCATCAATCATCAATCTTCAATCACCAATCATCAATCATCAATCATCAATCATCAATCATCAATCATCAATCATCAATCATCAATCATCAATCATCAATCATCGATCATCAATCATCAATCATCAATCATCAATCAACAATCATCAATCATCAATCATCAATCATCAATCATCAATCATCAATCATCAATCATCAATCATCAATCATCAATCATCAATCATCAATCATCTATCATCAATCATCAATCATCAACCATCAATCATTAAACATCAATCGTCAATAATCAATTATCTATCAGCACCTAACAATCCTCAATCATTAATCATCAATCAACAATCATCAATCATCAATCATCAATCAACAATGATCAATCATCAATCATCAATCATCAATCATCAATCTTCAATCATCAATCATCTATCATCACCCAACAATCATTAGTCATCAACCATCAATCATCAACCATCAATCTTCAATCACCAGCCTTAAATCAGCAATCATCAATCATCAATCTTCAATCATCAATCATCAAGCATCAATCATCAGTTTCAAATCATCAATCGTTAATAATCAATCATCAATCATCAATCATAAATCATCAAATATCAATCATCAATCATCAATCATCAATCATCAATCATCAATCTTCAATCATCAATCATTAAACATCAATCGTCAATAATCAATTATCTTTCAGCACCTAACAATCATCAATCATCAATCAACAATCATCAATCATCAATCATCAATAATCAATCATCAATCATCAATTATAAATCATCAATCTTCAATCATCAATCATCAATCATCAATCATCAATCATCAATCACCAATCATCAATCATCAATCATCAATCATCAATCATCGAATATCAATCATCAACCATCAATCATTAACATCAATCATCAATAATCAACCATCAATCTTCAATTACTAGCCTTAAATCATCAATCACAATCATCAATCATCATTCATCAATCATCAATCATCAATCATCAATCATCAATCATCAATCATCAATCATCAATCATCAATCATCAATCATCAATCATCAATCATCAATCATCAATCATCAATCATCAATCATCATTCATCAATCATCAATCATCAATCGTCAATCATCAATCATCAATCATCAATCATCAATAACCACTCATCAATCATCAATCATCAATCATCGATCATCAATATCAATCATCAATTATCAATCATCAATCATTAATAATCAATCATCAATCATCAATCAGCAATCATCAATCATCAATCATCAATCATCAATCATCAATCATCAATCATCAATCATCAAACATCAATCATCAATCATGAATCATCAATCATCAATCATCAATCATCTATCATCAATCATCAATCATCAATATCAATCATCAATTATCAATCATCAATCATCAATCATTAATAATCAATCATCAATCATCAATCAGCAATCATCAATCATCAATCATCAATCATCAATCATCAATCATCAATCATCAATCATCAATCATCAATCATCAATCATCAATCATCAATCATCAAACATCAATCATCAATAACCAATCATCAATCATCAATCATCAATCATCAATCATCAAACATCAATCATCAATCGTCAGTCATCATTCATCAGTCATCAATCATCAATCATCAATCATCAATCATCAGTTACAATCATCAATCATTAATAATCAATCATTAATAATCAATCATCAATTATCAATCATCATTCATCAATTATCAATCATCGAACATAAAAAATCAATCATCAATCATCAATCATCAATCATCACTCATCAATTATCAATCATCAATCACCAATTATCAATCATCAATCATCAATCATCAATCATCAATCATCAATCATCAATCATCAATCATCAATCATCAATCATCAATCATCAATCATCAATCATCAATCATCAATCATCAATCATCAATCATCAATCATCAATCATCAATCATCAATCATCAAACATCAATCATCAATAACCAATCATCAATCATCAATCATCAATCATCAATCATCAATCATCAATTATCAATCATCAATCATCAATCATCAATCATCAATCATTAATAATCAATCATCATTCATCAATCATCAATCATCAATCATCAATCATCAATCATCAATCATCAATCATCAATCATCAATCAGCAATCATCAATCATCAATCATCAATCAACAAGAATAAACATGCTATCATCAATAATCAATCATCACTCACCAATCATCAAACATCAATCATCAGTCATCACTCGTCAATCGTTAATCATCAATCATCAATCATCAATCATGAATCATCAATCATCAATCATCAATCATCAATCATCAATCATCAATCACCAATCATCAATTATCAATCATCAATCATCAATCATCAATCATCAATCATCAATCATCAATCATCAATCATCAATCATCAAACATCAATCATCAATAACCAATCATCAATCATCAATCATCAATCATCAATCATCAATCATCAATCATCAATCATCAATCATCAATTATCAATCATCTATCATCACCCAACAATCATTAGTCATCAACCATCAATCATCAACCATCAATCTTCAATCACCAGCCTTAAATCAGCAATCATCAATCATCAATCTTCAATCATCAATCATCAATCATCAATCATCAATCATCAATCATCAATCATCAATCATCAATCATCAATCATCAATCATCAATCTTCAATCATCAATCATTAAACATCAATCGTCAATTATCAATTATCTTTCAGCACCTAACAATCATCAATCATCAATCATCAATCAACAATCATCAAACATCAATCATCAATAATCAATCATCAATCATCAATTATCAATCATAAATCTTCAATCATCAATCATCAATCATCAATCATCAATCACCAATCATCAATCATCAATCATCAATCATCAATCATCAATCATCAATCATCAATCATCGATCATCAATCATCAATCATCAATCATCAATCAACAATCATCAATCATCAATCATCAATCATCAATCATCAATCATCAATCATCAATCATCAATCATCAATCATCAATCATCTATCATCAATCATCAATCATCAACCATCAATCATTAAACATCAATCGTCAATAATCAATTATCTATCAGCACCTAACAATCATCAATCATCAATCATCAATCAACAATCATCAATCATCAATCATCAATCAACAATGATCAATCATCAATCATCAATCATCAATCATCAATCATCTATCATCACCCAACAATCATTAGTCATCAACCATCAATCATCAACCATCAATCTTCAATCACCAGCCTTAAATCAGCAATCATCAATCATCAATCTTCAATCATCAATCATCAATCATCAATCATCAATCATCAATCATCAATCTTCAATCATCAATCATTAAACATCAATCGTCAATAATCAATTATCTTTCAGCACCTAACAATCATCAATCATCAATCAACAATCATCAATCATCAATCATCAATAATCAATCATCAATCATCAATTATCAATCATCAATCTTCAATCATCAATCATCAATCATCAATCATCAATCACCAATCATCAATCATCAATCATCAATCATCAATCATCGAATATCAATCATCAACCATCAATCATTAACATCAATCATCAATAATCAACCATCAATCTTCAATTACTAGCCTTAAATCATCAATCACAATCATCAATCATCATTCATCAATCATCAATCATCAATCATCAATCATCAATCATCAATCATCAATCATCAATCATCAATCATCAATCATCAATCATCAATCATCAATCATCATTCATCAATCATCAATCATCAATCGTCAATCATCAATCATCAATCATCAATCATCAATCATCAATAATCAATAACCACTCATCAATCATCAATCATCAATCATCAATCATCAATATCAATCATCAATTATCAATCATCAATCATTAATAATCAATCATCAATCATCAATCAGCAATCATCATCCATCAATCATCAATCATCAATCATCAATCATCAATCATCAAACATCAATCATCAATCATGAATCATCAATCATCAATCATCAATCTTCTATCATCAATCATCAATCATCAATATCAATCATCAATTATCAATCATCAATCATCAATCATTAATAATCAATCATCAATCATCAATCAGCAATCATCAATCATCAATCATCAATCATCAATCATCAATCATCAATCATCAATCATCAATCATCAATCATCAATCATCAATCATCAATCATCAATCATCACACATCAATCATCAATAACCAATCATCAATCATCAATCATCAATCATCAATCATCAAACATCAATCATCAATCGTTAGTCATCATTCATCAGTCATCAATCATCAATCATCAATCATCAATCATCAGTTACAATCATCAATCATTAATAATCAATCATTAATAATCAATCATCAATTATCAATCATCATTCATCAATTATCAATCATCGAACATAAAAAATCAATCATCAATCATCAATCACCAATCATCAATCATCACTCATCAATTATCAATCATCAATCACCGATCATCAATCATCAATCATCAATCATCAATCATCAATCATCAATCATCAATCATCAATCATCAATCATCAATCATCAATCATCAATCATCAATCATCAATCATCAATCATCAATCATCAATCATCAATCATCAAACATCAATCATCAATAACCAATCATCAATCATCAATCATCAATCATCAATCATCATATATCAATCATCAATCATCAATCATCAATCATCAATCATTAATAATCAATCATCATTCATCAATCATCAATAATCAATCATCAATCATCAATCATCAATCATCAATCATCAATCATCAATCATCAATCATCAATCATCAATCATCAATCATCAATCATCAATCATTTATCATCAATCATCAATCATCAATCATCAATCATCAATCATCAATCGTCAATCATCAATCATCAATCATCAATCATCAAACATCAATCATCAATCATCAGTCATCAATCATCAGTCATCAATCATCAATCATCAATCATCAATCATCAATCATCAATCATCAATCATCAGTCATCAATCATCAATCATTAATAATCAATCATTAATAATCAATCACCAATTATCAATCATCATTCATCAATCATCAATCATCGAACATCAATAATCAATCATCAATCATCAATCATCAATCATCAATCATCAATTATCATTCATCAATCATCAATCATCAATCATCAATCATCAATCATCAATCATCAATCATCAATCATCAATCATCAATCATCAATCATCATTCATCAATCATCAATCATCAATCGTCAATCATCAATCATCAATCATCAATCATCAATCATCAATCATCAATCATCAATAACCACTCATCAATCATCAATCATCAATCATCAATCATCAATATCAATCATCAATTATCAATCATCAATCATTAATAATCAATCATCAATCATCAATCAGCAATCATCAATCATCAATCATCAATCATCAATCATCAATCATCAAACATCAATCATCAATCATGAATCATCAATCATCAATCATCAATCATCTATCATCTATCATCAATCATCAATCATCAATATCAATCATCAATTATCAATCATCAATCATCAATCATTAATAATCAATCATCAATCATCAATCAGCAATCATCAATCATCAATCATCAATCATCAATCATCAATCATCAATCATCAATCATCAATCATCAATCATCAATCATCAATCATCAATCATCAATCATCAATCATCAATCATCAATCATCAATCATCAATCATCAATCATCAATCATCAAACATCAATCATCAATAACCAATCATCAATCATCAATCATCAATCATCAATCATCAAACATCAATCATCAATCGTCAGTCATCATTCATCAGTCATCAATCATCAATCATCAATCATCAGTTACAATAATCAATCATTAATAATCAATCATTAATAATCAATCATCAATTATCAATCATCATTCATCAATTATCAATCATCGAACATAAAAAATCAATCATCAATCATCAATCATCAATTATCATTCATCAATCATCAATCATCAATCATCAATCATATATAATCAATCATCAATCACCAATCATCAATCATCAATCATCAATCATCAATCATCATTCATCAATCATCAATCATCAATCATCGATCTTCAATCATCATTCATCAATCATCACTTATCAACCATCAATCATCAATCATCAATCATCAATAATTAATCATCAATCTTTAATCATCAATTACAATCATCAATCTTCAATCATCAATCGTCAATCATCAATCATCAATCATCAATCATCAATCATCAATCATCAATCATCAATCATCAATCATCAAACATCAATCATCAATCATCAATCATCAATCATCAATCATCACTCATCAATTATCAATCATCAATCACCAATCATCAATCATCAATCATCACTCATCAATCATCAATCATCAATCATAAATCATCGAACATCAATCATCAACCATGTATCATCAAACATCAATCATCAATAATCAATCATCAATCTTCAATTACCGGCCTTAAATCATCAATCACAATCAACAATCATAAATCGTTAATCATCAATCATCAATCATCAGTCATCAATCATCAATCATCAATCATCAATTATCAATCATCAATCATCATTCATCATTCATCAATCATCAATCATCAATCATCAATCATCATTCGTCAATCGTCAATCATATATCATCAATCATCAATCACCAATCATCAATCATCAATCATCAATCATCAATCATCATTCATCAATCATCAATCATCAATCATCAATCATCAATCTTCAATCATCAATCATCACTTATCAACCATCAATCATCAATCATCAATCATCAATAATTAATCACCAATCTTTAATCATCAATTACAATCATCAATCTTCAATCATCAATCGTCAATCATCAATCATCAATCATCAATCATCAATCATCAATCATCAATCATCAATCATCAATCATCAATCATCAATCATCAATCATCAATCATCAATCATCAATCATCAATCATCAAACATCAATCATCAATCATCAATCATCAATCATCAATCATCAATCATCAATCATCAATCATCACTCATCAATTATCAATCATCAATCACCAATCATCAATCATCAATCATCACTCATCAATCATCAATCATAAATCATCGAACATCAATCATCAACCATG